>JAWQRN010000399.1:0-30200 GCA_033557685.1 Sperchopsis tessellata
GCTGTTTAATACTACTACATAAAAAGGTAAATGGCGTTTATGCAACAAAATTACAAAGTGCACAATATGATTTAGAACTTACAATATGTGTATAGCTATGTCTAGAATTTGCCACCTGAATGAATAGCATGTCGGACCTTGAAACACAGAGGAACACTCACAATAAAATTCACACATTTAAAACTCAATTGCTGATCTCCCTTGCAGTACATACGCAATTTTTTACAATAGGAAGTACAGCAAATTGGCAAAATACGGACATGTCAAGCAGATAATTAAAAAAAATCAAAAACAATGCCATCTAAACCATCATAACAAAACACAAATGGTAATACAACAAAACGAGCCATGCAAGTTGATATAGAAATAGGCAACCCATTTATCACAGAAGAAATGTTGTCACAAGTGAGACAATGATGCAAAAATGTAACCTAAAATTTTAAATTACCTTCTTAAAAGATAACTGTAAACAACACAGAGATTATCAGTATATGTAACACGTATATTGAACTTATTTCTAAAACAGTGCGAACTATGGACACTTGTGAATAACAGGGTAAACTTACGACAAATTGTAGTTCTATGTCCAACGCAGTGATTACGAGTACCTGAAAATAGAAAGTGTTTTGATACTCAGAAGGGATGCGATCAAAACAGAGGATGATGGGATAATTAACCTTCAGCATTGCATAGAAACTTGATGATAAGTTGTTTACCGTAATAAGCATACTCAATTGTACTGGTTCGTTTTAAACTCCCTGGTGTTGTTCAAAGATCAGCTTTGGGTCAACAAAATAGAATGGGGAAGAAACAAAAGAGTGACCTTTATTCTGATAACATTGTTTACAATGATACAAAATAATATAGGTATACAATCTTCCAATACAATAAAATCTTATATAGAAACTAAATTAACGAACAAACATGGGTTATAAATTGTATTTAAATAATTCAAACAAATTTACTAGAGGATGTGGACGGAATAGAATAAGACAGATTCGAAAATATACCATACTCACCAACATTACCCCTGGCTGTCTATTTCTCTACTAAAATATTTAATAGGCTTAACATAAAAGAAAAACAGCAATATCCTAAATGCAAACAGCAACCACAAAATTAACTACACAACTATGCAATGTGTTAACTAAATAACTATATAAACGACATAGTAAACGGACAGAGAAACTATGTAATACGTAAAATTAGTATATAAAGTAATTAAACAATTAAGAAACTATAAAATGTGTAAAATAATCTCTTTAGATATAAATAATTAAACAAACAAGAACTTATAGTATAAAAAACATTTGTAAATTGAAGAAATTAAACAAACAAAGGACCTATAAAGTAAGTCGTCCAAAAACCACACCAAGAATCAACGAAATCCAAGACAGTACCATTGACATTGTAGTGAAATTTGATGGCAGTACGTTCACGAGTGAAACTTTACATTTCTCAACATTAAGTAGTAAGCAGTTGACATTACACTAATTCACAAGAGAGTCTAAACCATCTTGCAGGCTAAGACCGTCCATGGTTTATTTTATGGAAGTAAACAATTTAAAGTCATCAGCAAAAAGAACACATATGTTAAGAAAACAATCAGTAATGTCATTAATGAAAATGATGAATAATAATGGCCCCAGTATTGTTCCCTGGGGAACTCCAGAAATAGTCAAGAATGAATGAGAACTAAAACCCTGGTGGTTTACAGACAAGTGACGATTGGATAAATAAGATCTAAAAAAAACTAATCAAAGAAGTAGAAAAACCAAATGAATTAAGCTTAGAAAGAAGCAAACAATGATCAATACGATCAAAATCCACAACTGACGATAGCAATTGGGTATGCCATGCTGGTGAACAGATATACGATTCTGCACCTATGAACAAATTAAGGAATGAATAACGGACTCAAAAACCTTCGTAAAGTTCGAAAGAATAGCAATATGTCTGTAGTTCTTGACATCACGTGCATCACCCGTCTTATGAACTGGAACAATCCAGGAACTTTTCTAGATCTCTGGGAAGGAACTATTTCGTAAACAGAGATTGAAAATAATTGATAATGGATAAGAAAAAACAGTATGACAATCCCTCAATAAAAAAACCTGGGATAAGGCCCTGATGAAATATTGGGTTTAATACGTTTTATTGCCGAAGTATCATGTGCAGGGGTTATGCTGTCAATAGAAATCGAGAAAGATGGAAAATTCAACTCTATGAGAGGATTATTAATCGAGAATACGCCAAGAAAACTAGAAAAAAATAATGCAAATGCGTTGACAATATCAAAACGAGTGTCCAGCTCACCAAATTCACTCACCATTGAATAGGGCAAAGAACCTCCGCCCTTACGAGAGTTAACATAACGCCAAAAATATTTAGAACAAGCCCTAATAGACGCCTCAGACCTCTCAGCGAAGTACTTGAAGGCCTCAGATACGGCCAGTTTGGCAGACCGTCTCAAATTGCCTGGCATAAAACGGATTCAGAGGAAATCGTCTATTCATTTTACGATAATGGGATTTACGGAGACTTTCTCTAATTATAGTGGGGGTATACCATGGAGGATAATATTTATTTGCGTAAGATGATAAGGGTACACAGATGTCGAAAACAGAATATAAACTAGTGTAGATTAAATCTCAAGCCTTGTTTACATCGTCAACGAGAAGTAAGGGGTCTAGAAAATATGAAAGATTAAGTTATTTAGCAGAGATAAATTAACATTTTTACAATTATATGTACGGACAGATGAGTTAGGTAGGACTATCAGATCGAGCCTACTGTGAATCCGAATTGAGATATCGAGGGCTGGATGGTAGCCATCTGCAAAAACCACAAGAACAAGCTGACGATTAACAGTACATTGAATATTTGAAAATACCAGATCAAGTAATCTACCTCGGTCGTTATTCATTTTATTAAATTGAACAAGATTAAAGAATGAAGCAAATTCATTCACTACCCTAACACAGTTATTTCCTGAAAGTGGAGAAACGAACTCCGCTAAATTGAAATCACCAATTAACAAGATCTTACAACTAAGCATAACATTTCGATTGTGAAAAAATTCAACAAACGTTGAATGTATTTGGGAACTTATGCTAGGTAGAATATATATAAGTAACAAACTGACACTTCAGACAAATCAAGTCAATATTAGGTGGCAATACCCGCATGAAATCGCCAACATTAACAAGGCTAGACTTGAATTTTGAATTAACAGCAAGCCACCACGCCGTCACCACGAGACACATCACAGGTCACCAAATTTCTGTCCGATCTGTAAACAGATGAGTCATCAAACACTTCCAAGTCGTAAACACCATCAGTCAACCAGGTTTCCGTAAGTGCCACAGCATCAACATCCAGTAGGGAAATTCCAGTATGTAAGGTATCTAATGTTGTATTTAAGCCACGAACATTTTGATAATAAATAATAACAGGACCAGCAGACGAACTCAATGTCATTTTGAAAGTCGTCAATCCTGCAACAAACAGGGCACCTTCGACTTCGACCGAAACGCCGCGAAAAACCTCTGGAGACAAGTTCCAATCGGCCACAATGAGGGATCCTTAATGGCCTTAAGCTGTGAGGGTGGAATAGATAGCTTGAAGGATGCATATAAATCTAGACTTCTAAGAGAAAGCTTCTCACATTTTAATTTGAGAAATTTAGGAAGCAAATAATTGAACAGCTCATCAGCTGTGGTCTCAGGATCCAGCTGATAGACATTAACCTGCGCAACTCGTTCAGCCCTCTTTAAAATTACATCTTTAACAGTACCCAAAATAGGCTTCCTACGAGTTCTACGTCGAGTTACCACCTCAAACTTACTAACTCCAACCACCGAGTCAATGGGCACATGAGGAGGAGCGGCAGATGAAGGAGCACTTGAAAAACACAAAGATGGGACAGATACTTTGTAAATAGATGACGCAGAATAGGGAAGAACGTCCTTCTGACTAGCCTTCCGCGCGTATGATTCGACAGGTTGCTTAAGCTTCACAACCTATTGAAGAACTGGAGAAGCAGCACTGGAAGCAGATGAAGCAGCTCCGTCTGCAGAAGAAGAGCCACATTTGTATATGAAAATAAACAGATATTTTAACCCGGTGAAGAATTTGGCCTTGAGTAATGAGAAGGCTCTAATCTACCAGTTAACTTGCAATTCTGGAGGTTATCTCCTAAAATGAATTAAGACCAAAGTCAAATTGCCAATTTTGAGCGTATTATGGACTTGTTGGCAAATACGCTTATCGTAATAAGCTTAGGTCTCTGTACCTGTCCGCTCAACAATCCCGGGAGCTGTTCGAAAACAATTGCGGATTAACAGAATAATGGAAATGACGTGAAAGAGTAAGCACTAGATGATCACTTGACAATTTAACGTACAAATAAAATGATACAAAATTTAAAACATATACATTAAACAGAGATTCAAATAAAGTTAATTCTAACACAATATAAACAGAAACGGGTTAAGTAATGCGAACGTAATCGGGAACGCGAGTACAGCCCCAAAATATCTCCCTTTTTGAAAAGCAACGGGTAAGATATGGGAATTTGTAGTGGATGGTACGCTCTGCGGTACAAGGGACGACCCTTATTGTATTGACTCATGGCCAAAGGGTTGTTTTGGTTGATTTTAAAATTTCGGTTATTTCTATTGTATTTTTGTTGTTTTATTTATTAGGCAAATATAACAGTTCTTGGACTGTTTGAGCATAGTATTTAAAGATTTTATGATCTGGGTCGGAGGTGTGAGAAACTAAAGGTCACATAGGGTTAGACTGTTAACGTAACTTGGGTAGTCCATTTTTATTTGGTGCACGTGAGTTCGGGTTGCGAAATACATATTGAGTTCGGTTATTATTTGGTCGCTGTGTTTATGAAATTTCGACATGGGGTCTACGTTTATTACGCTGCTGTCAATTGATCTAATGAATATGTCTGTTTTGTCAATATACGTTTGCTGGTCCATGATAACTAATTTGTTGCCTTAGTCTGCTTTTGTTATGATGGCATTGTTATGCTGTAACTTGATATTTACATCTTGTTTTATACTTTTGTCTGTATAATTTGATTTCGGTTTAATTTTGATAATTTTGTTAATTTCGCATGCGGCTATATTTCTTAATTGTTCTTGGCGTTTTTCGGGTAATTTATCGATAGCATTTCCCGTGTCGTGGATATTTGTTTCGATTTTTGTTATGTGTCTATTGTGTTTTGGTCCACATGCTAGGCATTTTTGTTGGGATTCGGTTAGTTATATGTCGGTCATGCTATGAATTCTTTGGAAGAAGGCTGGTATGTGTTATTGTGTTTAGTTTTATTCTGTTTCCGTGTCTTTGTTTTTGAGTTAGGTTTTGTGGTTGTGGTTGTGGTATGTGACTCTGTTATCTTTTTATATGTTCGATGACTTATCTTTAGTGCTTGCGTACAAATTATTTCATTCTACTGGGTGTTATGGGTTGGCTAATTTTAGATGCATTTTGTAAATACTGGTGTGTAGCTGTTGTATTTTATGTGTAATTGTCTAATTTCTGTTTTGAATATATGTTTCTGATATTGAATTTTTGCTTTGTGACCGGCAAGGGTATTGTGTTAGTGTAACGTGTTTTGAGTGTATGTTTTGAGGAATTTTATATGTTGTGAGGATGCGTGTAATTGTTTTGACCTGTTAATGAAGTTGTACTCCTCTCGTAGTGGGTTTTAAATGTTGTAGCTGAAGTTAATTGGTCAGTGCGCCATGGTCAATTACTTTTTAATTTACTAATTGTCCTTGTTGGGCACTATCACTATACTTACGCGCTACAATCGCTTCGGGATCAAACCCCTTCTTCAGGCTGTCAGCGCCTGTTATTGGCTGATAGTGTACTGGCGTTCTGTGTATAACTTCTTAACAGATATGCAATAGGGTGGTTTGGATAGAGGCGGATGTGTATGTTTGTTGGCCAGATGTTTATTCTTCGGACTATGTGTGTGTGTTTTAAATTTGAAATAGTCTTTATGGGTGATATATTGTGACAAATTGTGTGGTCATTTAGCATTTCTGGGGATTTGTGTTTACATATTTCTATTTACATTATTCTATTTATATGGTGTTGTAATGTTTGTGTGGGCTTTCTTTATATTTATGACATGCCATTACATTAAGAACGGTATCAATTTAATGATTATTTTCCAATAGGTGTTGTGCAAAGGTTGAATGGTATTTGTGGGGTTTTTGATAAGCTTTTAGGTGTTCATTGCATCTATATAAAATGATTGCATGTGGGGCAAGTTAGTTTGAATATGCCGGATTTTGTGAAAAATTCACTGTTATTTGTGTTTGGACGGAATGTATTGATTGTGTTTTTTGTGGCTCTAATTGCAATTGTTGGCATCATGCTGTTGAAAAAGTTTGGTAATTCGGAATATTTCGGGACCAGTGTATGTAAAGGTTAGCCATATTTTGTTGTTGGTGGTCATGTGTTTTGGAATGTGTATGTGATATATTTAGTTTGTTACTGTATTTATGGGGTATCCGATATTGTTCGCTAAATATCCTATAGTTCTAATTTCTTTTAGGTATGCTTGTTCTGTGAGAGGGGTGGTGTTTATTCTGTTTAGTAGTGAGTTGATGCAGGTCGTTTTGTTTTTTTTTTTAGGGGACGTAGTCAGCGCACGAAGCTAACTGAAATAGATACCAGCATCTTGGAAATTACTGTCCAATAAGTTTCATATATGTGGTCTTCATTTCCAAAATAAAAACGATTCGCGTTATAGACCAATTCGATTCTTAACAAACGAAATAACAAGCAGGAATTCGTAAGCACTATTGATCATATTCGCACGGCGCGTGAGTTAATATGTAGATGTAACAAGTATAACCTGCGACTAGGTTGTGCTTTCGTATACTACGAGAAAGTATTTGACTCGATCTGCAGTTATTTAAGTTTTGTTTAAAATAGTATTCCATCTGCCTACATACAGCTAATTCCAAACTTCTATGAAAACACCACATCAAGCATTAAATTACATCATGAAATGGAATGTTTTTATATTAAAAAAAGTTTTAGACAAGGAAACACCATATTGCCGAAGCTCTTCAGTGTAGCTTTAGAGTATATGTTCCGGGAACTAAAATGGCATTCAAGTGAATGGAATATTTTAACCATTTGAGATTTACAGATGACGTGTAATTTGCACACTCTATTACGGTGTTTCTGAAATGAAATATGCAGGCTTTATGATGAAACTTAGTAAATCAAAAGTTATGCTCAATGAGTTTGTGCATATACTTATATTTGGGTTAGCTCATATGGAGGAACGGGGACATTTCTTTAGAGATAGTGCGAAGAACAAAACTTGCATTGAGTATAACTGGACGTCTAAGCAACATATTTAAGTCCCAGATGCATTTGTGTTCGAAACGCCGGGTTTACGATCAGTGTGTTTTGCCTTTGATGAAATATGCTAGAAAGGCGTGGACATTAAAAGCCTCGCATATACAGAAGCCCCAATCAACGCAAAGAGTATTGAGACTTGCATAGTGGGTTTGATAATTAGTTATAGAAGGCGATTTGCTTAGATAAGAACTTAGATGGACAATGAAGACACTTTAATGGAAATAGACAGGACATCTTGGAAGGCAAGCAGATCATCAATGGTCAAAGGATTTAACTTAGTGGGAACCGTGAGACAGCTCAAGATTAAGACAAAAGCCCAATGATAGGTGGAACAGAGAGCTCAGAATTTATTTGGGAATAACGTGGATGAGAAAAACGCAAAACCGTGGCAAGTGGAATGAGCTTGGGTAGGCCTTCGTACAGTAGTGGATGAACAATTACTGATTATGATGATGGTTATATGTAAATATAAATATATAAATATATATATATATATATATATATATATATATATATATATATAATAAACATGAACAGTTTCAAGATAAGAATTTGTTCCTTCCTTGGCCGTACATGAATGTGTTATTTTAATATAAAATTAAATCAAATATAGAGCAAACCGGCCAAGTCAATATATATAATACAGAAATCAACTACGCATGAAAAAATTTAGGAACAAGCCAAAACCACCGTGATCACCGTGTTTCTGTCATTGAGACGTCATCAGCACTGCTCTTGTTAGTAATTAGTTGTAGCCCACGTACAAATACATATTTGATCCCTTGTATAAGTGCTTTGAGATCGTGAGTGAGCATATTATGAGAGGCATCGCAGTTTCAATTGAGTAGTCATTACGCTAATTAGATATTAATCTACACGAAATGTGGTGGGGCACAGCTAATTACTAACAAGAGCAGTGCTGATGACGTCTCAATGACATAAACAAGTGTACACTGCAATTTCGGCTTGTTTCCTTTAATTTTTCGATACATATTTGATTTCTGTATTTAATATATTGAATTGTCCTGTTAGCTCGATATTTGATTTAATGAAATATTAAAATAACACATTCATGTACGACCAAGGAAGCAACAAATTCTTATTCTAATGCGAAAATTTCGTGTAGATTAATATCTAATTAGTGTAATGATTATTCAATTGCAACATTGAAACATTGCGATACCTCTCATAATATATAATCTCAAAGCATATATAGAAGGACTCAAATATGTTTTCCTACGTGGGGTACATCTAATTACTACCAAGAGCAGTGATGATGACATCTTAATGACAGAATCAAGTGTCCACTGCAATTTCGGCTTGTTTCCCTTAATTTTTCGATGTGTAGTTGATTTCTGTATTTGACATATTGACTTGTCCGGTTGGCTCGGTATTTGATTTAATCAAATATTAAAATAACAGCCTTCAAGATGTTTGGTATTTTCTGAATAAATCTCTTTATGCAGTCAATGTTCGAACTGATTCTACAACTATAAGTTTTCGAAAATAAGAAACAAGTTTTTGGAAACAAATAGATAATATTCAAAATTGTAAGATGTATTTAACTTTAACGATAGTTGTTTTAAAGTGACACCTTAGCTAATGTTAACCTTACATTACTCTCATTTACTAAATGGAATTACCTGTACCATCATATTATACCTCTTCTAGTGTTATTCAATAATTATTAAGCATATGTTCTACTTATCTATCGTAAGATTTAAGTTATCACACGATTTCTTATTATTTTAATTTAAATAAATACTCTAAATATTAGACAAAACAATGAAACATTCTGGGAACAGCGAATGCCATAAAAAATCAATTTCGCCCAAAGCGGTGAAAACCGTATTATCAATTTCACTGCACATCCAGAAATTCTGTTTGTTGTATGTGTATTTAGCCTTAGCTGTTATATCACTCTGCAGCTGAAAGAGGATATTGTAATGTGATATCAACTTCAACAAACCCACTCCAAATGTAAATCTACCACCCATTTTTGGTACAATCATTCCTAGCAGGTCATTAAATCTGAGTTCCATATCAGTATGCAATTGTTTTAAATGTTCTACGTATACAAAAAGATCATCGTCATCATTAACACATGTCCTCTGACATTACTCAAAAATAGCTTGAGTTTCCCAAGAAAAACTGTAATGGCTTCTTTGAATATATATAAGATTGCTATTTTTTCTGTAACTTTTTGTTCATCAAATTCAATTTTTTAAATATGCCTGATATATAAAATATGTCACATTTAGCAGCAATGATCTCATCTCCAAGCGGTTTATCACTTAAAAATGATACAATGCTGTCCCAAAGTATAACAAAATGACGAAGACAATTTGCTTTTGATAACCATCTATCTTCCGTATGCATTAGTAACCACTGGAAATCTTCCTTATTTTCCTCACAAAGTTGTCGAAACAGATCATATTTCGAAAATATGATTGATCGAAATACTCGAGAAATTTAAGGTTAAATATAGTTGAGTTACCACCTTAAAAACAACCTTCTTTAGAGCCAAATACATTTTACAATATGCCTTGAAATACTAAGTAGTATTAGCTACTTGCTTAACAAAACGTTTTTCTTATTTTTGAAAACTAAGGCAACTAGAATAATTTCAAATATTGACTGCATAAATAATTTTTTGTGTTGGTTGTATTTTAAATAACGGACTTGAGGTATACCTCAGAATAACCAAACACCCTTCATAAACGAGAATAGTTTTAAAATAATCTCAAAAT
Organism: Sperchopsis tessellata; assembly: GCA_033557685.1. Taxonomy (NCBI): domain Eukaryota; kingdom Metazoa; phylum Arthropoda; class Insecta; order Coleoptera; family Hydrophilidae; genus Sperchopsis; species Sperchopsis tessellata. The sequence continues at coordinate 10,155 of JAWQRN010000399.1, forward strand.
AACACCAGACCAATAAGGGTTTATATTTTTTTTACTAAACTGAATCATTTAAAAGATATCGAGCGCCGCGGTACTCTTTGGTCAGCCGGAATATAGTTATATTGAAATAATGTAGCTACTTCTTTGTTTAGCTTGTTGAGCTTTTAATTTTAGTAACGTCATGTTTTTTTCTTTCAGGAAAAGGTGGTGAGTTTAAAATAATCTCTCTAACTAAACCGGAAGTAAATCCAAATATGTGGCAGAAGAATGGAAACGCAGGTAGATCAGGTGAACCTGGTGTACCTGGTAGAGCAGGGAAAAGAGGAGCTAATTCTCGCTGTAAGAAGTGGTTACTCTGCAAATGGTTTTTTTATTTTTCTAGGTGGTGTAGTGAGCATTTTTCCTTATTGAAAGTTCCAGATGAAGGGAGATGTTTGAACGGAAATAGAGGTGGCTATGACAATACACAATTAAAACAAGATAAACCAGAATCTGCTAAATCTAAATTTGTCAAAAAAGCGCTGATTATAAACATGTACAAAAGTTATATAAGAGAAAATTTAGGAAATCCCATCAATCATGACAACTTACTGAATCATTATAAAATGTTGAGCAAAAGTGAGAAAGTACACGAATTTTACGAAACTTTGGAATATGTGAACGAACTAATGCTGTTAGACGAGTTATACTTTAAAATAAAAGAAAGTATTGATCTCTTACCTTTTTATGAGGTACTACTAAAATCAATTGATGCATATACTAATTATAGAAAAGAGCATAACAAGGATTACGATGTGGCTTTAGCATTTTTATATACAGCTGCACTAACCAAAGCTAGTTGTCTGAGGCGTGGCACAGGAAAATATTTAACTATTGTTACAACATCATATCTTAACATGGTAATTGATACCATAAAAAACATGAAAGAAGTCGAAAGGGCTAAAATTATTAATGAGGAAAGTAAAATGGTCAAAGAGTCCATAGAAAGAAAAATTATTGAAGGACATGGTTTTATTGCTAACGAATTTATGCCTTCAATTAATAGCTCTTTTGGTGAGTTTGAAGAAGCGCCACAAACTTTGCAACAAGAGTTAAATTCTTCACTTACAAAATCAGAAACTAATAAGGAAGAATTGAAAAAAAAAGAGAGCGAAATACAAAGAAACTTTTTTATCGGATTCATAGCTTCAGCGTTTAGTGTAATTGGTACAGCTCTGGGTGCAATAGCAGGACCGGGTGCAGCTATGGCAAGTGAAATATTCACCTTGGGTGTATTTGTTGCCAAAGGTGCTAAAAGTGATGTGAATAGAAAACAATACAAATCGACAATATCCAATATAAAAAAACGAACAAGTACTATTAAGACCGCAATCGAAGATCTAAAGGGTAATAAATTAATAAATCACTTCTTAGATTTTAAAAACCGTGTCACCGATGGTGAAATGTCTAATTATGCAAAGAATATAATAACAAGAGCTATTGAAGGTCTTATAGAACGTATTAAAGCTGGAGATTTTGCAAAAGCAAATAGTAAACTGATTACATTAACAGATTATTACAATGAGTGTGCAAAAGTAACATCAAATACGACTCGTAACGAATCATCAGTTGATGTAGAAGGTGTTAATAACGCCATATCCTTCGTAAAGGTTTTCGCTGAGTGGAATATAGGATATATTGTAGCAGGAAATAATCAATCCACGGACATTACGAAATTAACGAATGCCATGAAAGAATCTGCAAAGGAGATAGAAGATTTAAAACAACTTCAAAATGATGTTACATCTACACTGATACCTTTACTAGAAAAAATGGAAACTGATTTATTAAATAACATACGTAATTTAGAGAATAAATCACCTATTGCCTTAGACATAACACAATGGCGGCTAGAATCTATGCTGGGAAAAGTAATGAATTTTGTGGTCATATTCACTAAAGATTTAAATGTATTTAATACAGTTTTCGAAAACCTGCAAAGTGGTGTAAAGATAATCACATCAACATATGACCTCATACAGCAATATAAGGAGAAACAAGAATTAGCCCAATTCGTGACAAACTTAGCCTCAGCAGACGTGAGATTATATAAGATAAATAATGATAATTTGAGAGAAGTTGTAACACAGTTAGACCACATGATATCGGCAAATGTCATCATTGATCAATTCGAAAGTTCTGTAGGAGTTTTTAAACAGTTGGTGTTTCCATTTGCTGCACCCTATTTCGAAGAATTGCATCTACCTTCCGACCTTTCAACAAATAGTAAAAGTACAATAGACGAAATTAAGGTTGTCGCAGTTAAACAAATTACAACATTAAAAAGCAAATTAGATGAGTTCAGCGCTGTAATTAACAATGGCGAAGACCCGTTTATCAAAAGAAATTATTTTTATAGTAACTTAACTTCTGCTCATCCATTTTACGAGTGGAACAGAAAGTCATTTAATGCTTCTATAAATAGACTCTTAGAGGGAAAAGAAATTATTTTGAAATCAGATATACTTAAAGGGGTGAATCTGACTGCCGTTAAGTTCAACAATATACAATTACTTCTTAAATCTGGTAATGCCTCCGTTCAAACTGCATTAGATTTAAAGTTAAAAAACTTTCAGATTATTTTAAAGCACATGGGATTCTCTTATTATAGATGTGCTGAAAGTTATTATCTAATTAATAGTCAGAGTCAAATTATTAGTTATAGTTTTGAAAAGATGTCCAATGGAGAGCCTGTTATGCAGAATAGTGTGTATAGGAAAATGATAAATGGGGATTTATTATTAAGCCCTTATGGACTATGGAGCTTTAAACTGTTGAGTGTCACAGGTGTTAAACATTCAATTTTAAGTGAGTTCAAGTCTGGTGTGGATATACACCTGGAAGGCCAAGGACAGTATGTTAGTTTAGAAGCTAATGTATGTAACAATGATCTGAATCATTACTATGAACAAGTTGATCTGGAATATCAACTAGATGACGAATTAGTTGAAGACATCATATTTACTAATGAGATCAACTCCAATATAGACATTTATTACTAAAGCAATTTAAGTTGTTTAATTATAGTGTTAACAAACCAATGACGGTTTGTTTTTAATTATAATTGAGCTGAAGGTATTTGTGTTGTATAAATAGCAAAACAATGGTACATAGTTCATTTCAGCCGTACAAAATTATGTAAACTTTTTATCCAAACCGGAGTTTAGATAATTTTATTCGGCTGAAATGAACTATGTACCATTGTTCTGCTATTTATACCACAAAAATACGTTCAGTTCAATTAGAATTGGAAACAAACGGATATTGGTTGGTTGACAAATAATTAATAATTAAAATACTTACTTATATATAATAATAATAATGAACATACAATGTAGAAAAATAAAGTTACTTTCCACAAATCATATTTATTTTACCAAACCTAGTATTCCCAAAGAACTAGAATTAGAACTACGAGTATTATTTCAAAATTTGAAAAGTATTTAACGTAGTTGCGTAGAAATAACGTTGCATGAGGTGTTGAGGTTTTGTTTTTCCTCTAATCGCAAACTGAAGCATATTTAATTGTCAACTTTGGATGTAACATGCCATCACGATCATTATCAGTTGTCATCCATCCAATCATTTTTATTGGCGCTCTTCAAGGTGTGTTAAAAAATCACCATATTTTCTGTAAATCGTGAATGGTGAAGAAAATAACCGTTTACTTGAACGCCCTTCCGTTCACAAGCTCAGTGCTCAGAACATATGCTTTCGAGTGACTTTGAACAAGGTCCAGGTCCATTTTGGGCCAAAGCTTTTATCATTATTGATATATTAATTGGTACCAATGCTTTCTCATAGTCTACGAGAGCACAGCATAGTAGCAGTTTCTAGATATTATTTCGCGCACATTATTAATGCGGGCAAATTTGTAAAATTATTTTTATGGATTTCATAAGCCACAGGTGTGAGACTGATTGGTCGGTAATTTCTAGGTCTTTTTTTATAATTTTTGTGGATTAAAATAATTATTGCATTATTCCAAGATACTGGTGTCTGTTTTGTTTATATGCTTGCAGTATACAATTTACGACAATATGTCAACCATTGTTTTGATGGGTGATTTAAATATCCATTGCGAGAATGAGAACGAACGTGGAGTTGTTCATTTGAGAAATCGTTTATCTTCGTACGGCATGTCTTCGGGTAAGCTCCGGACACAGTGCTTTTGTGAGGGAGCCAAGTTGGATTTTTATGAAAGAAAAATACGTGACTTTGGTAATCTTAGTCGTATGGTCTGTTCACTGATGTCGAGTCTTGGTGGAAAGGGTGGTCGTCGATTTGCCTAGCAGGGTATTACATGAGGTACTTCCTAATAATATTGCCCCTCTTACTTGTTTGATAAATATGTCGTTTGAGACTGGAATTTAGAGATGTTGCGGTGATTGCATTTGTCGATGGTACCGCGGTTGAGCAAGATCACTGTGTGGAATTTTTGGGGCTCCAGGTTGACTCTTTAGGTTATTGTTAGGATTTCGTACTTGATATCATTCTATTACGGCCAAGAACATTCTAGGCTTTCATATGGTTTCTATTTTTGGGGGTCTTCGGTTCTTTCGGGTAATGTTTTTGCGGGTATTGCGAGCACTGAGTCTTGTAGACCTTACTTTTCCTAGCCCGGTATTCTTACTTTACCTGGTGTTTACATTTTGGAATTGATTTTTGTTTTCAAGAATAACGAAGGTTTTCGGAAAAGTAATGCCTTCCACTTTTACTATAAGATATCCTACTTTTATGGGCTTGAGGCTGTTAATTCATTGCCTCTGTATCTCAAGACGAAGACTAATATTTGCATATTAAATGAAGAAAATCTTGAGAGAACACTCTGTGTTTAGTTTGAAAGAGATCTTTGATGTGATGTTGACAATGTGACATGTTGTTTTTCTAGTCTTTTCTTGTAATTCATGTTTGATTATGTATTTATTAAATTATTTTTTTAGTTGGACTAATGAAAATATTATTATTATTTTGTTTCTCATGAGCTTATGTTGGTAATTTGAAGATAAGCAGCGGACATTACTTATCAGGCTGCTATTTACAGCTATTGTCTATCGTTAGGGGAGGTGTCACTGAGGAAATTTCTGGTTAGTAATCAGGTGTCTAGAACAACTGAATTTGGTATAGAAATTTGGGTGTGTGTCTCTATGAGTTTGTATTTAACTCCAAACTCCTGGTGTATATGTTTGGCTACCTTGTTTTGTCGAAGTGTATAGTCTGTTGGTGATATTATCGGGCATCCTCCTATTATCCATAGTCCATAGTTTCTGAATGTAAATTATATTTTCTGCATTTATCTGTTGTTACTTTGCTGACTTTTATTTTGGTTTTCGAGTAATTTCTAGTGTTTACAGTCTGATCTTGAGTTGACATCATAAATCTTTCTGTTTCTGCAAATATTTCCTTTTGTTACCCAAGTATTGGATGTATTTCTGTCGATATGTTTCAGTGTAATTTGATATATGTGTTTTCCATGAAGAGTCTTATCTTTCCATCTTTCTATCTTTGCGTCGTTTGTCTTTATTTTGCTGGTTATATTGTACACTTGGTCATTGAGATGTAGGGGTGTTGCCATAGTATCTAGGTTAATGATAAAATAAAGTCTATTGGTGTCTTTATTATTGTAGAAATAATCTCGTAGGTTTTTTATTTGTCTATAGTGCATATTTGTTATGTCTATGAAACTTCTTCCTCCTTGTTTTCTTGGTAATCTGAAACTATCTGTATTTGAATGTATATAGTGTATTCGATATTTATGGCATGATGTCCGTGTGAATATATTTACGGATTCTAGACCTATGTGGCTCCATTTTATAATGCCGAATGAATATGTGGGTATATGTACTGCATATGTGTTAATTGCTTTGGTTTTGTTTCGTGCGGATAGTTCACGTTTTAAAATTTGTTTTATTTTCATTTTATATTTAGCTGTTAATGTGTTTTTTTTGTGTGTGTTTAATTTCAGTATGTTGGTTATATCCTAGATACTTATAGCATTTGCATTCTTCCATGTTTGTTATAATATCTGTGTTATTTTGTAATATGTGACTTTCTTGTTCTTCGAATTTCCCTTTGATAATACTGCCCATTTTGCATTTCGATATTCCAAATTCACTGTCAGTGTTAATATACATTTTAGCTGATGTGATGTTGCCACGCACAGCTTGAGATCATCCATGTATAGTAGGTGATTGATTTTGTATTTATCTCTTTGTGATATGAGGTTGTATCCTTATTTAGTGTCATTGAGTATTTGCGACAGCGGATTGATTGTCATGCAAAACCGTAACGCACTTAGGGAATCTCCTTGAAATATTCCTCTTCTAATCTGTATGTTTGGTATTTGCAACGTAGTTTTAGATGTTCGCATGTTGAATGTTGTGGTCCACGTAGTCATACTCTGTTGTAGGAAAGGGATTATTTTGTTGTCAATTTTGTATAGTATAAGTATTTCTATGAGCCAAGAGTGTAGACGCTATCGAACGCTTTTTTGTAGTCGATGTAAGCAAAGTGTATTGCTCTGTGTTTGATTTTGACTTGGTGCATTATTTCTGTGTCTACTACTATTTGTTCATTAGAACCTTGTGCATTTTTTTGGAATTCTTATTGTTCGTTGTTTATGATGTTATGTTGATCAAGGTGATTATTGATTTTTCTTGTTATGATAGCAGTCAGAAGTTTATACATCGTCGGAAGACATGTTATAGGTTTGTATTTCGCTGGGTTTGCCGTGTCTTTGTCTTTAACTTATAGGTATGTTATTCCTGTAGTTATGAACTCAGGTGGAGTGTCTGTTCCATCTATATATTTTTGGAATACTGTTGCTATTGTCTTGTGGCCTGACATACATTTCTTGTCCAATTATTGTATTATGTTCATCTAGATATAGTTCTTGGTAAAATTATCTAACCACTTTAAGAATTTCATTTATATCAAACACTCTGTCACCGTTTTCAGATCTGAGGGTTACTATTTGCTTATTCCCAATCATAAGTGGATCAGAATAATTATTACATTGTTTCAAAATGCTTGTTTTGTTTCTAGACATGACGTATACTGTTTTTCAAGAAATTTATATTTCTCTTGTCCAACTATTGTTAATATACCAACTCAAATGCCGTTCTCTCCGAATGCTTTTCCACAATTCATAGATTTATTAATAGTGGTGGAGCTCGTATTATATGTTTATATTGGTACGTTCGTCTCCTTATAGTTCTTAGTAGAACTTTCGAACACCTCCAAGGATTTCCTTTCTATCATCAATTATCTCAACGTATTCAGATGTGTCATCGGCTTGAAGAATTAAAAGGTTAGTTTTTAAACACTTGAATAAGCAAAATGTTGGGAATGTTAGTGTTTACTTCGAAGGATCAATTTGAATTGTAAATATAATGGCACGTATTCTGTCTCGTGTAAAAAGAGGTAAACTTCTTGTACGAAAATGCATGGAAATGTGAAATTGATTGTTCAACAGTGTGACCAAAATACGTCGACACAGTGAGCCAGTATATAAGAACTGTTCTGGTTGAGAATTCAAGATGCACTATTTTCTAGAAGGCCCAGTCGTAATTACCCGGAACACATTTAGATATAAAAACCTCCATTTTCCCTCTGTTACAGCATGGTTTGTACTTACCCACAGTAAAAACGAGAATATTTGTCCCTTTTAGTCGAAGTTACTCCAAAGAGATATCGGTCCCATTGTTCCTATAACGTTTTGAAGAAACTATACTGCAGGTAAGAGGTTTGACGTCACGTGTAAGTAACATTTCGGCAACACAATATGCAGGTGCACAAGGGTGGTTGCCGAAAGATGCCATAAAAAGTGTATTAACTATATCTTTTAGCAGCATAGAGAGCTGCTGCTATTGAATTCTAGTCTGATCGGTTTTCAAAAATAGGCAAAATGGCTATATCCACACTACTCATAAGAAAAGAATATTACAAAAATATTTTTTCGAACAAAAGAATTGCAAACAAAGTGAAAAATAAGCAAGAATACAGAGCTATCTAGTAGTTAAGTGATAAATAAGGCGGATAATTATTCATTAAGACTTTATCATGGAAAAGTAGGTAAGTATTCTACATGCTTCTTGAAATTAAGGGTATTCTCCTGACAACAAATATGACACATCTCTAAAAAGTTTCTTTTGTATTGATTAGTTTCAACTTCTAGCATATTTATGTTAGTGAAATCCGTGTTGTAAAGGGTATCATTTGTATGTATTTTAAGTGCACATGCCTGTGGTTTGTGTCTTATGTCAGAGCGATGTAGAGAAACCCTTTTCATGGCCTCCGGTTTTGTCTGGTCTACGGAGCTATGCGGACAGTCATTACATTTTATAAGATAAACCATACAATCTGTGATTGTCCGCATAGCTAGGTAGGCCATACAAAACAGAGGGTCAGGCAAAAGGTTTCTCTACACCGCCCTGACTTAAAACACATACCACAGGCAGGTGCACTTAGCATATGTGGAAATTATGCTCTTCACAATATAGATTTCGCTAACATAAGAATCATATAAGTTTAAACTAATCAATACAAAAACAAAAACCTTTTAGAGATGTATCATATTTGTCGTCAGGAGATAAGTTAATATTCTCTAAATAGTTACACAAAATAATGATTTTAACATCACAATTGGTTATTAGAGAGTTATGTAACATTTAATAACAAATAATATTGAATTCCACGGTTATTATGTATACAATAATATCTATATATGGTGTTTCTGGGTGGAAACTGTCTAAAGGCTTTGAAAAGATCCCACGTTTGGTTCACCGTCCTTGCCTATATAAGCATGATGTGTGTCCCTTGTGAACGAAACATCAGCATTTTTCAGAGCCTCTACACGGTTTCCAGTCGAAAACACCATTCGTACCAATTAAAATCTTGGAAAGAAAATGATGAATTTAAAAATTGTGAAAATATGAAATATGTAATTGTTAAATATTTGAAATTTAATTAAGAAATTTATCCACTGAAATGTTAAACTGTTTTTCAGTATTTAAAAATATCGTATAAGGGTGTATTGAGCCATTGCTTACTATTCTTATCTTATCAAATATTTGGACCAAACTTATTTACGGTTTCTTAAATTGATTTAATCGTTAATATAATTTAACAAAATCTTTATTGTTTTTCTATATACATAGTAGAAGGGTTGTACCTTGGAACACTTGCTCTAAAAATTTAACCCCTCTAGCGGTAACTCTAAGAATTACATATTATGGTGGTAACCCTGTCCTCAGTTTCTTCATGAAGCCATTTTAGTTTCACTTATTTGTTAAAGCGTCAGTATTCAGTTTACTTTTGTGCTATCTTGAAATAAAAAATTAGCTGTCGTTTCCGGAACGTATAAAAACAAAGTAAACATGATTATCAAGTATTGTCGCAGCGTTGTTGAGTAAGTAATCTATGCAATAAATTATTAAAAAAACAGATATTATATTGGTTAGTAAATTTACTTTATCAAATGATGTTTGGTTGTAACTTAGGATGATGTGTCACTTATATTTGTGACTGAGACTGACAGATGAAATTGTAAAGGAGGAAGACTTCGCGCAGCTACAATATGGATTCAGGCAAGGATGCTTTACTATAGTCGCCATACAAAGCGTACAAGAAATAGTAAAGGAAAAAAGCACGAAATCAAACAAAAAATATGTGGTATTGATATCATTAGACGTGAAAAATGCAGTCAACATGCCCCCCTGGACCGGCATTATAAAGGAACTACGAGAGAGGCAGACAACTCCATATATAGTAAAGATAATATCTAGTTACCTACAGGACAGAAAAAATGCTAATTGGTGAACATCAAATAATGGGCATGATTTGCGGGTTCCCGCAGGGCTCTATACTGGAACCCATACTCTGGAATATATATTATGATGGGAGTATTGAGAGAAATGATACCGCAAGACACTACAGTAATCGGATACGCTGATGGCCTAGCGTTAGTAGTGAGTGGAGATACTAAAGGCGCCATAGAGGAAGACATAAAGTGGGCGATAGGTAGGATCGTGGAATGGATGGATGATAGGGGATTACAACTAGCCCCGCAAAAAACAGAAGCGGTCATACTGGCAGGCAGGAGAAGCCTAAATACCGTCAGCTTTAAAGTGGGAGACACAACGATAAGTAACCAAACTAGTCTTAAATATCTAGGAATCACATTTGTACATAACATGAAAATGGGTATGCACATCAAGTGAGGAACGGTGATGGCTGACAAAGTAGCCGGCTAATACCAAACATCGGAGGTCCGAGACAGGGACCGAGGAAAGTTATCTGCAGTGTAGTAAACTCCATACCATTGTAGGGAGCACCTGCATGGAAAGAGTGAAATATAGGAGCGTCTTAGAAAAAAACCATTAGAATAGCGTGCAACTACATGACTGCCTCTACTAAAGCCATACAAGTGGTAGCCGGAACTGCACCCATAAACCTGCTTGCACTAGAGCGTACCTACAAACAACAAGCAAGCAAGCTAGGGCTAGGAAAATTACTCTACGAAGATGGGAAGAGGAATTGGCACAGGAGTGTGGAACTGCGGACTGGACAAAGTCACTTATCCCAGAAGTAACACCTTGGATGACAAGGGGACATGATGAGGTTTGTTACTATTTTACTGAGTTCCTAACTGGCCATGGGTGCTTTGGCACCTACCTGTGTATATTCAAAATAATCCAAAGTGAGAACTGCACATACTGCGGGCAACGGGGCACACCAGAATACACGTTGCTCTACTGAAACAGATGGCACGAAATAAGATGAGAGGCTGCGAAGGAAATTGGATGCGGACTTACAAAGGAGAATATAGTATAACGCATGTTGTGACAGAAAATGTGATGCTATTGAAACTGCAATTGCCAAAATACTGAGGAGGAAGGAGGAAGAGGAAAGAGTTCATTAGTCTTTCGTCTAAGAGGATGGTATGACTTATAGTGGAGGTAACGACTTGAGGTAACCATCCTCTTAGTCAAAAGACTAATATGGTATTGTGTATGAAGAATCGTGTCGAGAAGATTTGACACCCTTCGTTTCTTCATACAAACTTAAAAATTCTGCAGGATATTTTCATTCAGAACTCGTATCCTGGCAAGTTTGTTGCTAGACTCATTTTCTCAATGCCTCGTCCTCCTGAGATGCAGCAGGTTGATGTTATTGATGCTGATTTTGTTGTGCCACCCTCGGTCGAGAAGGCTATCTATATGGGTTTTCTGTCTTGTTGATTGATAGGTTCTTTTAATTAAGATAGGTACGATATATAGGATTCCTTGCCAGGACTGTCAACTGTCCTATATTGACCAATCGGGTCAGATATTGAAATCTAGGGCCTCCTTACATAAGAGACATATTCACCTTCGTCAGGATCGATGTGCTGTTGGTTTGCATATCAGAGATACTGGTCATCGCATGAACTTTGATGGTATAGAGGTGTTGGATGTGGATATGGGTTTACAGAGACATTCCTTCATTGAGATGTATCATATTCTGAATAATCCGAAATCCATGAACTCGAAGAAAGACACAGAGTCCCTTAGTGTGGTCTACAGTAACCTCTTGAGTATGGCGGGTGTTGGAATGCCTGGCCCGTCGTCTTAATTCCCCTTCAATTGTTGATCAGTTAAATTTGTTTTTGGTCACTGGCATTTCTTTGGTTTATTTTGTGTTGTCGAAATCTGTAGGTTCGATATTATTATCCTTTCGTACTTGACCTGTTATAAGAAGGTGGCGTTACATGTACCGTTTTGGTAAATTGATTTTAAATTTGTTTATGGAAGTAATTCCTTTTAACATCCAGATGAATGTTATCTTCGTCTAAATAATTTCTTTGAGTTGTCAAGTTTTGCTTCTTCTATGACAGATATTTTAAATTGTCGTTTGTGCCTTGTTTTTTTTTGTGTTTATTGAGGTGATTGACTGTTTCGTAGCTGTTCCATGTTGATTAAAATTTGTTTTTGGATTGATGGTAGTTTGTTCAGTACAGGTGAGTCGTATCCCTTCATTAATGTGTTCCCTTAAATGTCTGATCTTTGATGTTATTTTAATTGTAGACCTATGAAAAAGAGGCCAAAAAGCTTCGAATCGTCGGTTAACTGTAATAGAACATGAAAGAGAAATATTTACATCTAATTTCTGCCGTTTTATTGACCGTAATAGTCTCGACAAAAATAGAGTAAGTTTGATTTCTCTAAACGTAGTATAATATATTATTTAATTTGTTTTATTATAAAAGTAAATCTTTTTTTAATTTATAATTTGCACACTTTTCATATTTCCGTTTTCTGTAAAACCGAAAACTATTTAACAATTATTAGTGTTTGTTATAAGCTACATAAATGATTGAAATACAAGCAACTGAGAGGAAGGAAGTACTGGTGGTCCCCGACTTACAAACAGTCGACTTACGAACATTCACACTTACGACAGAAATTTTAGATACATCAAAAACTCTAGTAACCACTATATTGAATTACGACCCGAATACATCCGATGTTGTTCGTAATGTTTCAAGAAAATTCGTTAATATATAAACAAACAAGCATTGAAAAAAATTAAATTATTTGCTATTCTTGCCCAATACGAACGGACACAATCCCGAAAGTTTCCGAATGTTGTTGGCAGTGGCTCAGCGCCTTCTTAAATCCAAAACAATTGAAATCTGTATGTATTGAAACAAATTGATTGATAACTGTCAACTTATAGTTACAAACGAATTTAGTTTTCATTTTTGCCTGGTATGGTGTATGGGGTCGTAAGAGGCGACTAATGTGATCTCACATACACATGCACACACACTCATACACAATCACACACACACTTAAACACCGATCAGCCAGTAATGTTGGGGTCTCCTGAAACTGGCTTGAGGACCATTATTTCCAGAAAATATATGATCAACCACGCTCGTTACCCTAAAATGTGCATGAAAGAGGCGCGATGCAAAAACTAAACAAACGTGATTTTATCAATATTAAAATTACACAAAAATGTTTCCTGATTAATTTTGTTCATTATGGAAATTATAGGAAAAAGTGTTAGTGGAAGAAGAGGAAGAGGAACGTTATCGACTTAGAGCAAAAACTCATGATTACGAATCGGCATGAAAAGCCTAATGACAATTCAAGCAAAAGCTAGAAATATATTTGAAGATTTGAAGAAAAAACAGGGAAATGAAGTTCATCAAGTATTTATGGCAAGTAACGGTTGGTTTAATAGATTTAAAACTTAAGTAAATTTACATAACGTAAAAGTAAGTGGAGAGTCATCCAGTGCAGATGAAAACGCTGCCTAACAATTCGTAGATGAATTTGACAAGAAGATAGAGAGAAACACAATTTTCTACCGGAGGAGATATGGAATGTAGATGAAACTGGCCTTTTTTTTAGAAGAACATGCCAGAGCGGTCATCAAGAAGCGAAACGTATCCCCAGCTTTAAGGTGTGTATGGAGCGATTAACTCTTCTGTTAGGTGGCAACGTGTCTGGTCATAAACTTAAACCCTTGCGCATATATAGCTGCAAAACCGCAAGGCTATTCAAGAATGTAAATAAAGCATATCTGCCGGTTTACTACCAAGCTACTTAGAAATCTTTGAAGACATTCGCACTGTTTGAGGATTGGATCTTGAATTGTTTCATACCAGAAGTCCGAAATTATTTTTTATAGAAGGAAATTCTATTCTCGATGTTGCTTCTTTCAGATAATGCACCAAGTTACCTTCAATATTTAAATTATCTAAATCCTAATCTAAGCATTTTTTTACCACCGAATAAAATATATATTCTTCAACATCTAGATCAAGGTGTTATAGCAACACTTAAAGCATATTATCTTCAAATAACGTTTGAAAAACCAATAGCTGCTATTGTAAACGATCAAAAAATATTATGAGAATTTTGGAAAGACAATGACATTTTGCATGTCATAAAAAATACAGCTAGCGGCTGGGAGAGAGTTATAAAACAATGCATGAGTGGCAAATGGAAAAAAAATTAAAAAGATTAGTTAATGATGTACCAACGTTTGAAGTAGAAATGGTAGTTGGGGAAATTAATGAAGCTTTGATGGATTTGGAATCGCAGACACTAACTGCAGAAGATGCGGAAAATGAGGAAAGAGAAGAAGTAATTCCAAACAAATTCGTACTGCCTGATATGGCGACACGCTTCAACAAATTAATGAAGGAATGCAAATGATTCAAAATAATGTTTATAACGTAGAAAGATTTTCAAAAGTAGAAAATGTTTAGTCGTCAGTATTGAAAAATACCCCTGAAGTGATACTTCCAGTATTACGCACCCATTACATTACGTCACCATCCCCACCTATACTTGGCCATTGTTAAACCTGACGGTTTCCCAATATGGCGACGAGTTAGTATTCATCCTGAAACACTTATTCGTCCTGAAACACTTATTCATTCAGTGTATCTTGAGCCAGAGTTCATTCAGTCTTGAAGCAGCAATCAATCGTTAAGCGTAATTCAGTCTCTGTCTGAACCCTTTGGATCGTTTTCTATACGACGACGAAGGTTAGACACCTTCGTAACTTAACAGTAAACCATACTAACGCCGATTGAGGTTCCACATCAGTTGCTGTATCTCCACGTGGGAATGTGATAGTGATTGTATATACACAGTGTTTCTTATGTGCTTTGTTTCGTGCAAATGCTTTTACCACGTATCCACTTCTTCTGTATTCTACAATCCGATAATCTATTTTCCTATTTTGCATCGCATCCAGAGACGAAATAGCCAGGAACAACCACAAGGTAGCTATGAAAGTAATAATTTGGTAAAACTATTTTTCTGATGCTAAATCACATTTATATCCCCGTTGTTATTTTATTATATATTTGAAACATGTATTGTTAAATTTTCTAAAAAGACCAACGAGTTGGAAATAAACGTTCACTTCCCTAAACAATGTACGTCCGTCTTAAACGGTGCGTTCAAAAGGTCCTTCGAAACAACATAAACATTTAGTTCTTCCAGCAGTAAACTATTCGTTCTATTCGAATAAAAAATTAGATCTGATTCAGTAATACACATTTCGATCCTATCGAGAACGTACTGCCCATAACAAACATTTGGGTTCCATTGAGCCCAGACTGCATTTCTTACTAACATAGAATGTTTAATTCAAGAAGCTCTAACTTGCTACTAAAAAATGTATAATGATAAGGAGAAATTCGCGATTCAGACACAATTAGATAATTTTAAAAATATTTACCACAAGTTGTGTTAGTATTCGAAATTAATTTTATACATATGTATATGAATTAAATAACCTCAACATTATGTAATTTACGTGTTTCTCTTTTACTACGAATATCAGATTATCGTACCTCTAGCATGTATGTATTGAAGAATATATTTGAACAAGTATGTGATAAATCAGGCTTTATGTATTGTTTTATGTATCAAAACAATTTTTTGAATTTTTCCTCATTTTTTAGCATTTTTGACTTACGACAATGCCTTCGGAATCGAACTCGTTTGTAAGTTGGGAACTACCTGTATTAGTGTGGACTAAAGGTCGAAGTGAAGACTGCCAAGATAAACGTCGTATCTTGGATTAAAAGAGTGAACTTGTCTTCAGGGAGGGACGTTAAACCCGTGTGGTTCCGTGTATTGTAGGTAAAATGAAGACCACATGCACGTGAAATAACCCAATTACAGTTAGGACACTGGATGCGGAAAAATTCCCAGGTGAGGTAGCTTAGTCGCTGGCGTTGGTGATTGGCCATAGCAGTGGAAATGAGCCGACGTTAAATAAACAAACATACAAAACAATAAAAAAGTTAACAGTGAAGAAAAAATACAAAATATATAGCAAATGTAAATATATTACCAAAAAATATTGTAGTTGATTTATATTAGGGCACTTGGCATTGCTAATTTGATAGTCTTTCCTTAAATGCCCTATACATAACTTAACATGACGGGAGCTAAAGTCCCCAGAGCAGTCCATCTCGGCTTTTAAGGATGGCACACAAACTGGAATCAGACTACGGTAAAGTAACCAAATAAAAACAGGTTTTTAGTTACGCATGTAATATTGTAACGGTACAGGATTTCCTAATTATTTATTTTTTTCCATTTTAATCAAATTTCAGTTTTATTTTTTGAAAGTATAGTTTTCTGGTGACGCCACTGTATGTTAAAATTATCTACCTACCGAAGGGCTGTGAGTTCAAGCTAGATGTTTTCGCCGCAATATTTTTCCATTGCATCAGAAAGGGAGCCGACGATTGCTACACGCGAGCGACAGAGAGAGATATTTAGTTGTAGGCGTGTATTTGGAGGAAGAGGAATCTCACATGCATTGGTATTCGCTCTCCCCCAATAATATAAACGCTCAATCAAGACTAAAATCGATAAATATCTTCCGTCAGGTAGACAAGGAATCAATTCTTTGACATTGTTACACTAGAACAGTCGTTACGCTGATAGAAACCTATACAGGCTAACTTTATTATATTATTCAGTTTCATTTTAAATATTCAAGCTTAAATTTTACGGACTTTTCTAATTTCAAATTATTTTCTTTATTTCTCGAGTTCCTTTAGAACTTGGTTAGTTTACATTTGCTATATTTTATCTCATTTTTACTTTTATTTTATTAAAGTTGTATATTCTAAGTCAGGATTACTAGACTTGCCGGATTGGCCTTCTACAAGGTTACCGCTCGCCTGTAGACTCCTCGAACCAGAATATCTTCATTTTTGGGATTTACGTTGTATATTCAGAGTAGTATTAGCAGACATCCCGGATTGGCCTTCTACAAGGTTACCGCTCATCCGTCTATCCCTTGCTCCATAATAATATCATATTTATTGTTGGAAATTCTTCGAGACTGTTTCATTTATTTATTCAAGTGTAACTTAGTTGAGAAGCCGAAAGATATCTAGTTAGCGTTCCGCGCATCTAAAATATTTAACCGACCAGTTTAATTAGTACGAAACCCAGTAAGTTTCTCCCTCTCTCTAAAAACCTCCCTGCCACGCGCGTCGAACCGTCGCGAGTGCGCGAGTGTAAACACGCGCATCATTTTATTTTATTTGTGTTGCCGCTTTACTGTATTTTCAAGTTTAATTGTCCTTGTTTTATTATGCATCATTGTAATATTTATTTGTGTTACATCGTTACTATGCTTTCAAGTTTTATTGTCCTTTTTTATTATTAAAATTGTAAAATTTTATTTCTGTGACATTGTTTCTGTATTTTTAAAGTTTGCATTATCCTTTCTTCTCTTGTCATTGTTATATTTTACTTTTACTGTTAGATATTTTTATTTCAGAGTTTCTTGTTATATTCTTTTAGTTTCCGAAATATATAGCGGTGTTATATTTATTGTTGCCATCGGAAAGCCATTTGCCTTTCGGCCAAGCACGTGCAGTTTATTATTGTCACTGACAGGGTCACTAAAGGACTAGGCTCGTCCCTGAATCGATAGGTATTAATAGACGCATATCCATCAAGTCTAGATCATCGTGCCTTTTATCTGCCCATCGTGACTTTCTCCACCAGGTACTCAGAGAGCTAGGCTCGTCCCTGAATTGCAAAACGACTGGTATTAATACACGATTTTCCATCAGGTCATAGCTCTCATCTTTTCTACTTGGTCACCCTAACAATCAATATTCACCACGTGCCTGGCTTACTGCAAATGGCTTGCCGATTGCGGCAATTATCTGGGTTCGTGTCCTTTTTATTTAATAGATAGTATTTCGACTAATTTGCGTAATTTTATTTGCTTCGGCGATCTCCACTTCCTAATAGAATCTATTTTAGGTTACTTACACACTTCGAGGGTCCTATTATCATTATTCGCCACTAGACGTATCACATGGTTTAGAAAAAACTCGATCCACGAGTAACTGTTCATTAACTTTCCCAGGTAAATAGTCAACACTTCCTTTAGATGGATGCTGTTACCTTGGTTCTTCGTGTTCAGGTTCTTGAATCCGTTACATAGGTCCGTAGTGACCTGGGATCTTCAATCAGTTACAATATATTATCACATCCGATTTACATGTGAAGTAAAAAGATAATCTATATACTGAAATATTAGTAGTTAATATCAAATATACAACATGAACTAGCACTTATTTCCCCATTCAAATTAAACCGTTAATTAAATTCACAATATTCCAATCACAATCATATAAATTACTGGCAACAATTTTAAATTTATAAAGACGTGTGGGAAACCTTCCATAGTTTTCCCTCATCTTACAAATAACACAAATGAAAGTCTTGCCATGAAACCAACTTTGTTTTGGAACTTGAGTTTGGAATGATTTATAATAAAATCCTTCATTGCTACAGTTATAATGTTTGTTCCATTCACTTATTTAGAAATGAAATTTTACAAGTCTGTCTTACTTCAAATAGGCGAAAAAGCCTTGTCCCCATAAAGTACGGCTTCTTTCGCATAATGTTCCACCCTCACATTTTACTCTATACCAGCAAGTCCCTTTACCCATACAATAATTATTTCTTTCGTGCTAGACACTAAATATATTTTTGTACAAATCAATGCAGCTCAACTTTGCAACAGCTTTGACCTACAGCTTCTTTAAAATAAAATCATTTAATACATTTTACCCTTAATATAGTTTCCGTCTATCCCTGGCATACATGACACTGCTCACGCGATCTTGGAAACGTTAGTAAACATTAGTTAGCCTATATATTAAAACAGAGAATGACCATATTCCCGCATGGAAGCCATTTTCGGTCCCAAGCGGCAATTTTAACCACGCCTTTACATGACTTGGCTCAATCAGCTATTCAAACTTAAGTATGTCACTGTAAATGTCGTTTCGTGCATATAATGATTAAAACATGTTAAAATAAGTGATTATGCGGTTGGTGATGTCTATTTTAAAGATTATTCATGCGATAGAACTTACAATGATCTGCCAGAGAAGTCACACAATTTTCCTCCGTGAATTATTGCTGGATAATTCTCATATTACTTGGTGCTTCAAGTTAAGGTTATAATGTGTATCAGGTAGTAACTACTGCACTCTGAAGAATGGTTACTGTTTGTAAATTATACCTGTACTTAACATTTATTTAAACAGTGCAAAATACCTATATCTTAGAGGAAAATAATAAAATAAATACCTACAAGTGTGTGACACTACCGTTTGTCTGGCCATGGCCTCAAATGATATAGAGGAGGTTAAAAGTGGTATGTAGATAATTCTTAAGTCCTAGGCACAATTGACGGACGTACGTAGAAATGTTGAACCTGTGCTGTTCAAAGTATCTGTGGACAATAACGTGCGTAGCGGACAGCCGTTTCCTGAAAAAGTTGATCTCGATTCAACTTTCCTACGATAAGTTTTTATAAACAGTTCCACATAGGTAGATAGTATATTCCATACAAAGTTTTTACATAGGTAGGCTTTACATATATTTTACAGATATTAAAAGAAATCGAGTGTGCAACATATTGAGTATAACAAATTGATATTGACATTTAGTTCTTTACGGCCTCTCTCATTGCGACACATTTGCTTGCCCTCAAGACTGCACCTTTCGTATCACTCTTACTAAGTAAATCTTTGGTTTTGAATGAACCAAGATTTTTAGACCTGAACTTGATATATCTATTCATCAGTCAATTCTTTATCGGATGATATTGACCAAAATGAAATCGTTCTACTTATAATTTGATAGCTATTAAAAATTTGTCGCTTTCATTCTTTAATACAAGTGATCTTAATTGCCTATAAGATTTTTCTAGTTCTAAAAAGAATGCAAAGCATTCTTCACTGACGTATTTCAAGCTACCAGCCTTCAACTCTTTTAAGCTGATAAAAGCAGAGTAGTGTGTCTTCAAGGGATTGTACACAATTAGCTGTTCAAACTAAAGTAGTCGCTGTCATTGTCGTTTCATGCCAACACAACTAACTTCTCAACCAATCCGTTAGCGCAATTTCTTCAAGACCAAAAAGGCGTCTGTCCATCTTTAACCAATAGAGAACAGTTGCCAAGG
>JAWQRN010000400.1:0-30199 GCA_033557685.1 Sperchopsis tessellata
TATCCTACCCAGGAGCCACTGCTAGAGGGGGGGGGGGATTTTGTCTTCTTTGACAAGGACCATCGATCCCAACTGTATACCGGCTGATGGTTTATTCCATTTAGATCTTTGCTTTTTTAGCAATAAAGTAAAGGGCCCGGGGTAAGGAAAATAAGATCGATGGAGATAGGACATTATGGTCTGGAATTGAGCCATGCCTCGATTCTTGCTAATATAGTATTAATCTCTTTGAAATTGCGACTGGTGTCTCCTATGACCGTTTTTAGATGGCGCTTGACAGATTAGTTGTTTGCTTCCCATAAACCACCGAAGTTGACGATCGTGGTGGAATAAAATGTCTCGAAATATTACTTGTTAGGGCATCAATGGTTGTTTGGAACTTTAATTGATTTAAAAAGAGACCGTAATTCTTTATCGGTTCCTTTAAAATGTGTGGCATTATTCGAGAAGAAATCGGTAACATTCCCACGTTTTGAAATAAATCGCCTTAAAGTTGCTAAAAATGATTGTGCTGATAATATTTATATTTAGAATTCGATTTAAAATCTGAAGTTGAATGATTTGATATCAAACAATTTTAGCATATCTCATACTACCAAGCATTTCAAGCTTAGAACTTTGCGATAACTTTGAAAACTCAGGACATTTATAAATTGCATGAGATGGATTTTTGCAGTAATATCATATATACTGTTTATTGTTTACTTGAACATACGTCATTGAAAAACCTTTATTCTCACTGAACGGTTTTATGTCCTTAGTTGGATTATAATTTGGTTTGAATGAGCTTGGTGATTTAACAGAATTTGATTTTTTAAAATTTTCTAACGATTCTAATGATAAAGATTTTTTTTTAAATTCGATTAAACTAGTTAATTTTGGGACTTCGGTTGTTAATTTTGATTACCATTCCCGATTCGTACCGCAATCTAATGTATCCGTTATTATCGGGACTGCTAAAGCATCTCATTTATCCGTAGGTTGTTTTAGGGCTTTTAAGGCTTCTACATTTGTTTTTACCTCGTTAATTAATTGTCTTAGTAATGTGCTTCAAACATTTGTGATTTTGTTGATCGACAAAATGGAATTCACACGTTCTTGTATAATTAATCTGGAATTGTTATGGAGTTTTTGAAGTAGGTCTCAAGCGGACTGAGTTGTTGAAATAGACAAAGCCTCAACGGTATTAAAAACATCGCCTTTCAAACGAGATTTTAAGTAACGTTCTAACGTGAATTAAAGTCTGGAAGGTATCGTGGAAACTAGTCCATCCTGAATAGCTACCAGAAAAGGTAGGTAAATATAACTCAGGTAATTTTATGGATTATTCTTGCGTTCGTTAATTTTACGCATCAATTGCAACAGGGAGAGTTTTATCTACGAATTCGCAATTTTGGTTAATAAAATGTAATATAAATTTTCTAAATTTGTCCGTTCCATTGTCGTTTGCTTTGTTAATTCCCGAGACGTACAAAGGGGTTCGATTTGAGACTAAACTTTGTCGAATTCTTTGTAAGCCGACGCTAAATCTGGTCAACGCAATTAATCCCAATCGTCACCTTCCATGAAACTGATTATATTTTTTTTAATCGATTTAGTTTGCCTCTATTTTTAATTAACAATTGATTTGAAATAAATACACTATAGCAGAAAGAATCTCGGGTGTTTAGAAGTTTTATTTAGGAGGGTTAAAGGGGGAAGAACCGCTGACCTTGTTTCGGCTCCTTTGTTGATTTAGAAACGCTTTTCTCGTAAATTAGATCCTCACTGTAGGCTGTAGAACTTTTTAATTCGGGCTGATAATTGATCCGACTCGAAGATAGACCAATGTTGTGACCTTGTTGGTTTAGCCGGTACTTATAACTACTTACACTGGAAGGACCATCTTACTTTTTGATGTACGAAACAATGAAACTACTTCTTGAGTCGATTGAATTTATTTCAAGACTATTTTTTACATGTTTACTGTTTAAAATACGATACAAGACTGCCTGAAAGGACATTGATAACATTTCTGGTACAGGTGGGGGGTGTGCTACTCTAAAATGGGCCATCACTTAAAAAGGCAGGTACTTAAATTATGTTGGGCTTAAACACTCATTCTTAATAAATTTTTGTGTCATTATTTGTTTTGTATTTTATGATGCTTTAAAA
This sequence comes from Sperchopsis tessellata, assembly GCA_033557685.1. NCBI lineage: Eukaryota > Metazoa > Arthropoda > Insecta > Coleoptera > Hydrophilidae > Sperchopsis > Sperchopsis tessellata. The sequence goes on from JAWQRN010000400.1 coordinate 2,155, forward strand.
GGTCTGAATTTACCATTAGGTTGAATACACTGAACCTTGAGGGCACCGTCCAACAAAATATAATAAAAAAACATATTTCTGTCTACAAACAAAATATATTGCATTTTGAAGAACATTTCGTTAAATCTCTAACAAACAATTGTATAATTCCATATATAACAATGGCTATCAATTATTTTTAAGAGTCAAAATAAACTTTAATAATTTGTGTTGTTTGGCGCAGTCTTTCAAGCAGTGGCAGTGAGGTAAATTATTCTTAAGTGTTAAATTTTCCTGCTCTAACAACGTCAGAAAAGAAAAAATTAGTCATGTGGGGTAGAGAAAAGGAAATCTGTTCATCATCAAAGCAAGAATAAAACAGTAAATCAAAATTTAAAGGAGAATATTCACGTTCAGTAAGGAACTAAACAAAGAAAACAATATGTATATTCACATCTACCAGGGATGTTTTCTGCGTACCATGTAAACTTTTTAGTCAGTAAAAGTCTACATATCGTAACGGAATTACCTATTGGAAAAACTGTCAAACACAATATACTTCACATGAAAATAGTGCTAATTATACAAATTTTGTAATTTGAAGAATTAATTCAGATAATATAGAAAGTTCAAAATATTTTTCGATCATCTTGGACTCAACTCCAGATATCTCCCATGTAGGTCAACTCACCTTTGTTGTAGGTACGTTATGTACTGTCGAATGGAAAGTCGGTCGAACGATTTTTAAGATTCGTAGAATTCAAGGCAGAAGCCAAAGTTACAACAATGCTAGCAATATGGCTGGCATTAGCACATTAAAACAAGACATAAAAAATCATGTACATGTACTGCAAATTATTTTTAGGAGCCATATTATTTTTCGAATTTTGAATAACTTTTCATCCGTATCGACGTACATACAAAAAAACTAAAAACGCGTTACTTCAACACGCTGTTGTTGATAAATCACGTTCTCACACTGGATGGTGTACTAGAGCAGAAGCAACTAAAGCTTTGTATTGACATTAGAAGTATATTCATTGAGAAATCTTATTATAGTACTCACAAAAGTATACATAACTCAAAAAAGAAAGGAATGAATTTGATACAGAGCTAATGACTTTTATATGGAACCGTTTCAATGCAACAAATGTATCCCTACAGCAAATTAATATTGATATTCTAAGTGTTACTCAGTTATATGCATCTCTTTTCGATTTTTTTTCAAATACCCGTGACGTTTTGGGGGAAAGTGAAAATCATGCTAAAAAACTAGTCGCAGATAATACGCATGAATTAAAAAAGGTCCGAATTCGGAAACAAAAGCAACTGTTTGATAAAACATATATACCAGACGTAGATCGGTATCCAAGAGACAAATTTAAGTGTCAAACATTTTACATAATAATTGTTTGACACAACAAATGACGAAACGTCAAAACTGCGTATTAGAAAATAAATGAACGTTTTGGATTTTTCACTCAGTTAACTATATAAAAGCGTGGCTACGAAAGTTCAGGGAACATTGTACCAATTTGGTGGAATCATATCCAAATGATTTGGAAATAGATATTGTAAATAAATTTTTAGAATTTGCATCTATTATTATATTAAGGATATATTGAACATCTTGGATCCTACCCAAAAGACAGAATTTCTTTAAGAATGTGTCCAAGTATTCCGGAAAAGAACTGTGAAGGTATGATCGTTTTCAACTTTAACTCACATACAAATTATATGCGCAACCCTATTGGACAAAGTTGTCTGAATGCTTTGACGTTAATGTCAATTGAATCAAAACTTTAAGAGAATTTTCATTTGACAATACCATAAATGATATCGCACTCGACAAGTCAAACAGGAAAATGTTTTAAAAATATAGTTTTTGTTATTAAATTTAGTTTTTGTTTTTAGAAATAAGTATATTTTTGTTATTATTTGTTCATATAAACAATATTTTGTAAAGAAAACTGTTTTCTCAAAGGGCTCCATTATTATTTATACTTAATTATTTCCGTGGGCAGATTTAGTTTTTGGTCTATAATCAAGAAAACAATTTGCTAGTTTACTTATTTTAATAATGTGTGAAATATCTAAATGTTTCCGCTTCTTTATTATTGTATCATCTGTCCTTCAATTCAGCATTCGACTTCTAATCCGACATATGCGGTCTGATAGAGCAAGAATATTCCCTATAGTGATAATTCTGTTTGGAAGCATTTTCAGTGTCTTAAGGAATACGTTTATATACACATCTGGATCAACTGCTTAATTTTACATTTTGCAATTATCTCAAAAATCTCTTCAGTAACCTATTGATCTGGTGAATATTCTACTTTTTCTAAAATATATCTTGTTAAATTATGTACTTTAGCACTGGATACGTGCTTAGAACATCTATAATTTCTTCTTGTAGTACAATTTCAATTTCTTGCTGTTTGTTTTTTTATTATTCTGTAATGTTTTCATGGGTTCACAATAATAAATTATACAACTGTATTATTGCGTGTATATTTAATTGTACGCGCGTCATTGGATCGCCAGAAGTCTTGTCTTGAGACTCGGTAATCGAACTGGGCTCCACCGACTAGAAAACTGTGAAAATTCTGCTGACTAAATCTGGACCTTGCTGGGGCGGCCTTGGTTGGTCTAGCACGTCGGCACATCTAGTACAGTCGACTGAGGACTAGATTATTCTGGAATAGGTCTCAATGGCGTAGACACTCCGCCGTAGTTTCGTAACAATTTAAATGCATTAATGATACATTTTATTGTGGGCTGATACCACAATAACATCTCCAGTATTTTTTTGTATTATGTAGGGATCAGCTAATTTCTTTATCTTTTATGCTGTTGTGTTCGAAGCAATTGAATAGAAAAACAGAAATCCCTTCATAGAACTTCATCTTTGCACATATTTCTGAAGTAGCAGTAACTTTAAATATTTTGTATTGTCCTGTATTTTTGGCGATTAGTCATATCAGCGGAAAACGCCGGCGTTAAATATATAATAAACAACAACATTGTCCTGTTATTACTATTAGTTCTTCTATTAAAGTGCTTGAGTTTAGAAGTTCATTTCCAATATCTTTTTATATCATATGTGGCTGTTTCAAGAGAGACATTTGATATGTGTAGACTTTTCATCTGAGTTGCAGCCGAAGCAAAGAATTTTTCAAATACTTCTATAGTACCTCTCACAGCTTCGTTACATGAATTTTTTGGTTGTTATGAAGCTTACTACTAATTATTTTATTGTTACATTAATTGCAACATTATTGTGTGTACTGAGCAATTTCTTGGTGGAAATATAAATTTATAGGCACTTGTATTTACATTGTCGAATTTATAGATATCCTACCAATCTATTAAAAATCTCAAAAATCCTGTGTAATTTTAATATTTGATAAAATAAATTAAAAAATCCTGTTTATCTTTGTCAATTATGTCATTCACATTGAGTTAAAAGAGGAGCATACTTTCACATCAAATAAAGGAAGTTATCTAAAGTCGTGAATATTATACATTTTCGAGAACACAACATTTGCATGAGCAGTTGCGCCTAATATATTATATAGGTTGGATGAGTGCACTTTATCTGAACATAAATTTGATGCAATCTTGTTTGGGCTTAACAAATTAAATAATGTTTGAAAAGATCAGATCAGATTAAAATTTTATATTTTGGAAAAATGTTATGATTGCCTAAGGCCCTGATTTTATTATTCTACTAGTTTTTATTGTAATTACTTCTAATTACTTAAAATTACATTATAGTTTCTATTTTTATACATTTTATGAACAAGCGATATTCAGCTTTGAGTGAGTTTGGGTTTAGTTTAGAACAAAATTATTATTTGAAAGTACTGAAGTCCGTAAATCAGACCCGGCCAACTTTAACATTGACATTTTCTAATATAGGTTACAAAATTGCAAAAATCACTTACCCTTGTGAGGACACTTCGGCAATAACAAAAGCAGCTGCTAATACAAGGTTCCACATTTTTTCAAATATATAAAACTACAGTTTACAGGAACAAATAAAGGTAATTCACACGAAAATTAAAGTAACAATGAACACATGACTAAAAGTAATAAAAAATATCACAGATTTCTAACTACTAATTTCGCGAAATACCTCTTCAATGTTAATTGAAACGAGTCTTGCACTGGTTAATTTCAATTTTCTCTCTGCACTTATGTGTTCTTAAGTTTTTTTACATGTTGCCCCTTCGGTGATCTCATAATTTCACTTTCAAGTCACAGGCTGCACTATCCGGAACAAAAAACAAACCGTGCACAAACTCTCTCCTTGCAATCCGAGATCTTTCTGTTTCAATAACACCACACAAGTCAACCTTGCTATGCCGCGACCTGCGACTTCCTACGACGACGTTGTCTTGGATGGTTGTCGCGAGATCAACATTTGTCATTGCTTTGTTTCCCATCACCTTTAAGGATCTAGAAATATTCTAAACATATTTGTCATTTGGGAAGGAACTTACACTTTTCTGCATGGAACAATATTGTTATTAACTAACACAATTACATGCAAGGTAAATTGAGGCAGTATTATTATGCAGTACTGATATTAACATTTGCGATTGAGTGACTAATTTTCTAAGAAAACTTATGCACAAATCTTCTGGGAAATGTTGTTTAATTCCAAAAGAGTAACAACCCAAGGCGATTTAGATTAGTTTGTCATCAAATAATCATAGCAAATAATCTGCAAGGTGAGTATGCAATTACGTGGCCATGATATCACACATCAGTTCCACTGAAAATGTCTGTCCCGAATTCATAACTCCAAATTAATTGAAAAACATATTGTTTTCTTATTTGCATAATCTGAGAGCAAAGCAGCTTAATAAAATCCTATCATTCTCTTATATTTACGTAGAGATATGGTTTTAATTCAATGGAATATGCGAAAATCATTGCTCATCCCCACGAGTTTTTAGACAACTGCTATTCTCACTCAGTGCAGCCCAAAAGTATTTTCTCTTTTGGGAGTTATTTAACATTTTCTGCTGGTTCAGATAATTAGGGAATCAACCAGAGTAGCAGTAAATGTATTAACCCTAGTATTCCTAGTTGCGAGTAAAAAATGCCCCTGTTTTTGATTTTGCTATTATTTTTCATTCAATTTTACGAACAAAATTTTGGTAGTCTTAGTAATTGTCACTTTAGTTTCATTTTATCAAATTATGAAAACCGTTTATTGACAACTATTTACAGGCTATGATAGCAGAGGCTGTAGCCCGGCTTGTACAGAATAATGCAAGGAAGAGGAGTTCAGGGAGTTTTGAGCAACACTGAATTATAGGTTTCTCTCGAGGATTTTCTAATGTTTATTGATAAACCTTCCCGCTGAATTTTCCGATAGAGTACATCTCAGATGAAAATGTTATCTCAGATATCTCTGTACTTGAGATGAATAGTTTTACATTCACGTTCCCATACAGCGCCGGGTTTGGACGATATTTTCTACAGTATACTTTATAATCTCCCTAATCCAATTAAATTACTCTTACTTAAAATTTTTAACGATATTATGAAAGGAGAAACCATTCCGCCGTCGTCGAGGCACAAACTCGTGTTATCAGTTAAAAAAAAACAGATAAACTCCCTGATGATCCTTTTAGCTATCTTCCCATAACCTTGATATCTTATGTCAGGAAAAACCTAGCATGGATCTTTGAAAGTACGAGTAGCATTAGCAGATTTAAATGTTCTTCAGAGAAGGTATTAGGATGGATGATTGTTTGGCCTTCTTCACTTCATGTGTACTTCAAACTTTAGCTTGCAATAAAAAAAAATAATTGCAGTATTCTTTGACTTGACTTCAGCCTTTGATACTGTAATACCAAATATATTCATACAGAAGTTATTAAATAAATATATACATCCTACATTAAATACATTAGACAATTACTCTATAATAGGGAAATAGTTTGCCGTAAGTCCGACTATGAGGGAGAACTTTTAGGACCACGATTCTTAAACAATGGCACCCCCAAGGTTTGACGCTGAGTCCTCTTCTTTTTAATATCTACGCAGATGACTCACAGAATTGTAATGTTTCGGGATCATTGATTATTCAACATGCTGATGATTTGGTTGTGTTGGTTTCTCATCAAAATTCAAATCAGGTATCTTCAATAATGAAAGAGGTTAATAACAACATAACCTTATGGCTTAATAATCATGGATTACATTTATCTACGGAAAAAAACCGTTTTATTTACCCACAAAGATTGACAATAGCAGAGGAAATTATCACATGGGTTAATTCGCATAAATATCTAGGAATAGTTCTGGATAGCACTTTTAAATTGAGATTATACATCGTTTATATAACTAATATGGCCAGTGCACGACTGAACGTCAGTTGAGCTCTTTCCAACAAAAGACGGGGATCAGATCCAGGGACCCTACATATATTGTATAAAACGTGGATTATGTACGAAGGGGCCTGTAAAAAATCTAGTTTATTTGGATCAAATACCAATAACTACACTGAGAACAAATATGGGTTTCATTAAGTCCAAACCCATTCTTGTTATATTGTCTGAGTCTGGAGTGACCTCTCTATCACACAGAAGGATTTGGCTTGCTCTTTAAGAGGAAATTATCTTGGTGAAAATGTTAAATTCCTATATTCACTGAGAGATGGGTGGTTAGGTAGATCGGAGGCACCACTACTCGAGGCGTGGATGATGCTTAGCCCTTATTCTATAAATGAGTCGTATATTCACACCTGCTATACCTGTCCGCAAGAAGCCCATTGATTTGGGCTCATGGAAGCACAATAGTGAAATGCCAGGAATTACACAAACAAAGTTTATAGCTCAGACAGGCGCCCTACGCTGAGATCATGTCATAATGGCTAAATCAATTGATAAGTCATTTTCAATTACAGTGGCGGAGCAGTTAGTAATTCTATATAGTGTAGAAGATTTTCGTCTGACAAATAAAACTAAGGCTATCATCTTTTCTGATTCTCAATCTGCCATTGTCAGAATTTGTTCCAACTATGTAAAGGCTTCCGCCAACTGGATTACAATAAAAATTAGGAAATTGATCTATGAACTTCGAGTTAACAACAAAATAATCATCTTGACATGGATCCCTAGTCACCAAGATATAGCGGGCAATGAAAACGCGGGCCTTGCAGCTAATTTTGGCAAGAGGTCAGATGCTCTTCTGTCTGTGTCACCTCACTATACGGACTTTTTTAAATTATTTAAAAAGAAATATGGATCAAGTTGAGTTTTTTTTTGGATTCAGGCAAAGTTTGCGAAGGCCAAATAGTGCCAACCTATTGAAAATTTTCCCAGTAATAAACCTCCGTTTCATAATTCCTGATACATTAATAGGCATGCATTCGTATCTATTAATTGACTAATATTCGGGCATTACCTTTCTTGCCGTCTCTTACATTATATGGGTTGACGTGATACACAACTCAGTGATTGCGGTAACATATCTACTATTGATCAAATGTTATTTTGCTGCCCAATTAATGTAAATCTGATCAATCAATTCATAAGAGAACTCACAACTTTGGGTATACAACTCCCAACGATATTGCAAACCATTCTGGCAATCCTCAATGACTCATTATTTTTGATAATATGGAATTTTGTTCGTGAAACCGTTGTGAGTTTGTGATCAGCGCACTTTCCTTTATGTCACATTTCTTGTTCCTTTAATGATCCTTAATTGAAGATGAGAACGTACTCTAATACATGCAATTGGGCTTCTGGCCTGGTCGGTAATCCTCAAAAGAAAAAAATGAAAATGTCTAAAATTAATTTGATATTGTACGCGGGCAATATGAAATTTGGCAACACATCTAGTTATATTTGAGCTTCTTGGGTATAAACCTATTACGTCCAGTTTGAGGTTATTATAATTATTTTGAACCGTAAATTATTTGTATTCTACTGTTTAATTTCGAAAATGCATATAAATAAGAAATCGTTTACAGAGGAAGAGTTAAAGGAGATATTGGAGAAAAGTGATTTTTGGGTACCGACACCAAGCAGAAGATGAAGTACAACCTTTAAACACGGACAGGGACACGGATTTAGAAGATGTAGAAGATGGGCCTGTGCCAAATATAGAAGAACCCATTTTGACCTCAAAAACAGGACGTCAATATACTACTGTTGTACCAAATCAAATACGAAAATCAGTTCAAAACATGTGTTTTCAAGAAGGTTTGACAGAAGCAGTTAAAATTAACAACATTCTAAATTAATTCAAAAAGTTTTTGCCTGCTGACATTATTTAAATAATTGTCCAAATCTAGAATCCAGTAGGGTAGGCGTGAAAGAAACTGATGTAATAGAGAAGTATGCCTTCTTGGGCGTATTTATATTGATTGATGGGTACCAAAAGCGATACTACACAGTTAGACTTATGGTCAGCTGTATTTGGTAGAGAGCGAGATAAATTTATTGAACTGCATAAAATAATTAGATTCGACGGTAAGACTACGAGGGCTGAAAAGGCAAGAATAGATCAATTTGCTCCTCTTCGGAATATTTTTGAGATGTGCTTTTTTATGAAAAATAAATCTGGCAAATACGGCATGTTGATTCGTATGTTTACTGATTCAGAAGTAAGATATGTCGTTCAAATGGAGATATACGCAGGAAAATTTGAACGTAGACGGGAAGAACGTGGTCCAAACGCAGTAGTTCAAGTAGTAGAATACATTAGAGGTAATGGACGAAATGTTACCCTAGAGTAAATCTTTACTAAATCTTTACTATAATCAGCATAGAGGTAAGATTGTATTCTACAAAAAGAGGTACTCTATCGTTATTTTATTCGTTGGTGGATGTAGTGGCTCTTCATGCCTATACAATTTTATAACTATTTTTACAAGAATTTCGCTTGCAACTCATTAGGATTTTAGTACAAATGAGAGCTCAAATTAATCGATATTTATTTACCCCAGTAATTATTTAAACGGAGCTTATTTTTGGCGAAAAAGTTAGATCTGATGTTCAGAGAGAAAATCAAGAAGGTAATATGTAGCGGAGATTTTATATTTATGTGCGAAATAAAATTACAAAAAAAGAAAAAGATAGAATAACTAAAACAATTTGTCAAACGTGTAAACAAAATATATGTAAAATTGACTCTGAAAATAAATTCATTAATTTATAATTTGTTAAAAATAAAGTTTTTTTTTATTCTTAATTGTTTTTTGTTCCACTAAAACTTTATTTAACATTACAATATGGCACAAAAAAAATACACGAACAAAAATTGCTCTACATTACTTATTTCTGAAGTTTTTTTTTATGTAGGAACTACCCTCATCGACTATATACCTTGCAATGTCCACTACGTCATAATTTGGTTGATTACGAAAAATTTCATAAGGGAACCTCTGTTACTACGTGCATTACGAAATTTCAAAATTGAAACTTTTTCAGTAGATTTCTTATCTATTACTTGGTTTAACATTTTTGATATAAATAACTAAATGATAAAGGTTTTGGCAGGAAAAGAAATCATATCTTAATTCAGTACGTAGACTTCCACTGCCACAGCAAATATCTCAGTTATCAATACTGCCTATACAAAAATTCTAACCACCTTATATCAAACTTCTCAACTACCATAATCAAAACATTATTCATTTTCGGTGGAAGGTTCGCACTGATGTACGTAAGTCTCAGCGCAATTTTCTTGCAAAATATATCTTCTGCAAAGTTTTTACTCAGGTGTAAGAACTCTGGAAATCTACCCTACAGATACCTTTCCTATTCCCAATTCGTGATTCAAAATTTGCTATTTCCGATATATGTACTGAATTCAGTGGCTACATTTTCATACGATAATCTTATAGTAATATTTATGTAGTCTAGTTCTAATGTAAAACTCAAAATACCATTATTTGTCAACATATATATTACATTTATTAGGGATTAATCGCGTACATCAAACACAACAAAATTAATGTAAATTATGTATGTACACATACAGCCATCCCACTCCCAATCTCCAAGTTCTCCAGTCGTATGACATTTCTTCTTCCAAATCGCGATCTTCTATAGTCATTTCATGATCTCTTTTATTCTTTTCCGGTGGTTGCCATGTAAAAATCCGTTTCGGCCATCTGGTATCGTCCATACATAACATATGACCGAATCATTTTAAGCTTCTTTTCTTAATTCGGTTCACCACTATTTCAATAGCTAACATCTGATTTCTGATTTCTGTATTTCTTATTCTTTCTCTTCTAGACACCCTGGCACCTCTTCTCAAATAGACCATCTCAGCGGTAAGGAATTTTCTCTTGTATTCTTCTAGCATGGTCCATACTTTACTCCCATACGTCATTACCGTCTCCACCATGACTTCACTGTTTCTTAGTTATTTTCCTTATAGTCTTGTCCCACCATACCGAATTCAACGCTCATAATACTCTACGTCCTTTTTTTAGTTTCTCGTTAATTTCTTGTCTTCCTATCCCATCTTTGTCTATAATTACACCCAGTATTTAAATGTTTCCACTTGTTTGACTGTGGTTTCTTCACTAATAAGTATTTCAAATTTTGCATTGGAGTTTACTACAAGACACTCAGTTTTTTTCAGACTAACCTGCAATCCCCATCTTCTGTTTTCCTCATAGAGCCGTCTTAACATAAATTCCATATCGTATGTATCTTGCATCATTACTGCCTGATCATCGGCAAAACTTAGTGTAAAGAGATGTGATTCATGGACGGGAATTCCCATCCTCTCGCATGCTCGTTTCCAGTTTCTTATCACAACTTCATCATATACATTAAAAAGAAATAGTGAGAGATTACAACCCTGTCTGAGTCCTTAAGTTGCATAAATAGCTGTCGACAACTTTCTTCCCTGTTTCAGGTTCCAGGTTTAGCACCTTTGTTGAAGCTTCCATGGTTCTTGATGATCCTCACAGTTTTTGCCTCGGGACGGTATCATATGCTTTCAAGAGCTCAATAAAGGTAATGTGAATTTTTTATTTGGCAATCTTTTTCTCAATAAGTTGTTGCAATACAAACAGGTTGTCAATACAGGATCTTGCTGGCATAAATCCCTTTTGATCTTCCGCTATTTTGTTTCCAAAGTATCACATTCCTTCGAAGTTTTCTCCTATTTTTCCTATCACGTCTGAGCAACCATATCCCACAGGTATTTGAAAGGTTTGACGTCACAATTAGCACAAGAAAAATACTAATGTGTAAGCAACACAATATGCAGATATACAAGAGTATCGTAAAATGGCGTAAACAATCTCAGAAGCTTTCGAGTTGTTGACTGTCTCTTCTTTCAGGCTCAGCTTAAGGGCTTTATTGATGTCTCCTTAGTATCTCATTGCCTTATCATTTGAAACTAAATACTTTTTACGTCATTTCCTTCTTTTGAATGTATTGAATTTCACTTATTTTAATAATAAATTCCATAAATTCCACAATTTTGGCATAACTTGTGATATGTTTGTCTCCGCTAGTTTTTAATATATATATATTTTTTTATTTATGATTCGAAAACACTTTCTTATTCTTGTAAATAGGCTAGCATTTTTCCGTCTTTTGTGGTTTCATTCTTATGTCAATTAGCTTAGTTTTTTTTAAGTACCCACATTTTTTTTTGAAATTATAAAATCTTAAAAATTCATTAAACATAAAGGCAATTCAAAAACAGCAAATAATTAAAATTAATTAGATAAATTATATCAAATTTTCAAACTAGGCTCAATTTCTGGCAAGCAGTGTCCCATAAACAGTCTTAAAAGTTCCGTATTGTTTGTTATATGATAGCCAAGGGCAGCTTTCGCATGTGTGCTACAGAAGTGCATAACTACCAGAAAATCGCCGTGACGTGTACCTAATTGTCATACAACAGAGAGCAGAAGGATGTGTGTATATGCATATATGCCCATCTAGAAACTGAATAACGATCAGTCGCTTTGCCCCTCGTAGATCGATGACTAACATCGATGTTCTGTGCTCAAAACAGATTAATTTCGCCCTTCTTCGTTAATGATTTCATATGATTAAATTATGAGGAACTATTCCAAACTAAGACGATTTCTATAATTTCTGAGCTACGTTTCATGCAGATCTACTAAACAATCATTTGTATTTACAGTATATTTACGTTTAGTTATCTCCTGCTAAGTAATAGACTTAACTTTAATAGTGTTTATTTAATATTTACGTGGCTTGGTGCAAAGCTCAATGTCAATATAATTTATATAGTTAAAAATCTGACAATAACACTTCTTGCACCAAGCCACAGAATTATATTGTGTTGTTTATTTTTCCAGTACAAATAATAATAGATGTATTATGTATAACTTGTATACTTATAGCTTCTTTGTCTTATCAAAAAAAAAAACAGCAGTAAAAGAACATAAAAATATGTAGGATCGGTAGGTTAAAAATTAAACGATTTTTAAAACTTTTTATTTTTTATCTTTTTGAAAACACTTTTATGAAATAAAAAAAATAGGAATAAAATGCTACTTTAGCTGTTTTATAAATTTGTTCAATGTAAATCTATAATTTTAATAGCCTTGTGAAAATATGGAACGGCCTATTATATGCTAGTTACTTAGACAAATTCTATATTTTATTCACAAAAACTGTAGCAATAAAAATGTTTATTAATTGTCCATGATTAACTTTTATTCTCAATTTGTGTGAATTCAGTTTTGTTGTCGCTAATATATTTTAGTTCCATCACGTTAATTTTGTCTTGTCCTATTCACAAGCGAGCTAGTTTTCCCACATTGTGGTGAGTTTATTCTTTGAAATATAATCGATAACCTTGAAGATGTCCCTTACAACAGTGGACGAAACATTGGTATAATTCAGAGTCTCTACATGGTTCCCATCCGGAAACCATTTCTTGTAAATATGAAATTACTTACTTATATAAAATCTCATTTTTCATGTGACAGCTCTAAAAATCCTATTCATAAAAAAGTCGTGCATTTAAAATCAAAACTTAAACCACTTAACAGTAGATTTAATTTAACGTTTCTAATAGTTTGTAGGTTGCGTACTGTTTGACAAACAGAACTATATATTCGAAAGGGTGTGTAAATATTTATTATTTATAACATATAGATTACATAAGATAATAATAATACAATAAGAAGCTGGTGGTAGACTAAATAGCAAAATTGGAAACAATTTCGTTTTAGCATATAGCAAGTTATGCAACCCCGTATTTCCTTTTTTTAAGAGGGCTACTGACCTACTACGTGAAGGTAAACGATGTAGTTTTTCAAACGAATTACCCATCGAAATTGCTGCGATACTGGTTGTATATGCGTTTACTTAAACCATGGAAAAATTGTCATTGTCAATCAGCATTGATTTATTGAGTACTATTTTCAATTTTGTCCGTCAAATCCTTGACAAATGGTAGATAAGCTGTTGCTTTTACATCAGAAGCATTTCTAGCAGCGATGGGTCGATTCCTGAAACGTCTTATTGACTGTTTGAAGCCTGACATCCAAGAAAGGACTCAATCTCCATCGTGAACCGTATATTGGGGTATTTAGAGTTTATGTGACCCACAAAGGCATCTCAACCCAATGACCATATGACAAAGGTGTCATCCACGGAACGGATCCAACATTTACGCTTTATATCGGAGGACGATAATGCCAATTGCTCAAATGCCTCCGTAAAAATATTGACAACAACAGGGGACAACGGGTAACCCATAGCAGCTCCATATGTTTGTTTGTAGAAATGGTCCTTAAATTAGAAATAAGTGAAACTAAGAGAAACCTCCGTCAGCACCGCAATGTCTTGAGATGAACCTTTCCCTCTCAGTAGGTCGCTGATTATACTAATAGCATCATCCACGGGTATACTGGTGAAAAGGGACTCGACATCGAAGCTGACCATTAATCTATTAGAGCTAGCCTTATACTAGAAATATATTCTATAAAATTGGACCAATTTATATGTTGGAGACCCTATTGCACTGAAAATCGGTCAAAGAGGCATCAACGGTTTATGTTTATAATCTTTCCAAAACACGAGCAGTTTCATGACGAATCCTATCCGACGTTTCCGGCGGAAAACTTCAAATGGAACTTTCCATGTTGGAAATTAAGGCATTTTTACATTCTGTATATATTCTATCTTCTTTGGTCAACACAGGATAAGTACAAAAAGGAGAACCTGGAGTGCACTGCATACTTGGTTGCCTATAACTTTTTTTGTCTTTAAACTAATATATTTTTCTTCACTTTTATTTTTAAACTTGAGCAGTGACGTATACTACAACTATTGATGTGTTGAGAAACCTACCTTATTTTATTGCTTATTAAAGGAATAATTGGCATTATGGACACCATTTATTTGTAAATACAGTACCTACTAGGTACTTGCGATCATTGTAAGATTCATCTTTTGCACCTACAACAGTATTCCACAATATCCATGTCATTGTTTCTTTAAAAATATAATAATTGAAAGTTTGAAATTGGTATAGATATTAAATGAAGTATATTGGAACAATTTAATTATTTTCATTATTACAATTTTTTACAAAACAAAGTTTATGATGAAATAATTGTAGATAATGTAATTAATATCATTAAGTTCTGATGAAATTGTCATCTGCCTTTCTTTGTTGATTTGAAAGAAGATATAAAGGATCCAACAAAAGTACTGCCGCTCAAACACTGAATTGTTTTTAATGTTTTATTAAATTAGTTTCTTACAAAAATGGCACTGATCAATCAATTAAATTTGCGGCACCGTTTTCAAAATTTTCCTGCAATATTGAGTACCTAGACCAGGCATGTGTAACTTCAACAAGACTCTAGACCGGACCTTTTTTTAGGGCTCATATGCAAAAAGCAAGAAATCTTTATTATTTTGTTTACTTCAATGAAATTATCATTACTATATAAAACATTCAACAAATACATATAACCTCATTTGAAATTAATAAAAATAAAAAATTAAAAAAATATATAAACCCATAAAATTCATAAAAAATAAAACATTTAAAAACTAAATACAACACAATTTTCATGATTCATAAATTTTTATTTAATGCTACAGTTGGGACTTCATGTTGCTCACAAGATGGTCATTGTTCGAGGTAACAACTAATGTTGCAACATGGAGTGTTTTTCTAGGTATGAACCCTTTATTCTCGTCCCCGTTTTAGATTTAATGAACTTCATTCTAGAAAATAGTTGCTCAGATTTATAAGTATTCTTTCTGAGAAAATAAATTTCGGAAACTTTTCAACTGCGAAATATTTCTTATAAAAGTCAATTAGTGAAATATCCTTGATTTTTATCTTCAGATCAGAGTTCTCTTACATTTTAATTAAGTGGAATAAGTGGAGCTTGTTCCACATCAACATCAAATGAAGAAGAATTAATTTTTAAATTTGCTTCTTGGACTCGAAAATCACAGAACCAGATGTTACATTCTTGATTAAAAGACTTCAACTCGTCCACAAATTAATTTCAATTAAAACCATTGTTGTATTTCACAAGTATGGGAAAATGATAAGTATTGCCTGCTCTCAGTTGACTTTTCCAGAGTCGAAGTTTATTCTGAAATGATTTACTGTGTCCATGCAGCTCATGAAACAACTGTTCTTGAGCTTATAACTTAAAATTTAATTCATTAAGACGAGTTGTAAAGTCTATAAGAAAAGCAAGATCACACAGCCATGTTTCTTTTTCAACTTCCACAGAGGTTTTCCTTTCATGTCCATGATAATAGATACCTTGTCTTGCAAATCATAAAAGCTGTCCCCTTATTTATCCAATTCACTTCACAGTTAAGAAAAGTCCTCAAACTCAAAATGAATGTCTTCTAGAAATTCTTGAAACAGACAGTGTTTTAGTGCTCTCGACATAATGAAATTTATGCAGGAAATTACCATTCTCATGACAAGGGCCAATTTAATTGCTTTTGCGCACAACTTTTGTTGGTATAAAATGCAGTAAAACACACACAAATCTTCTGTATCGAAATTCTTATCAGCTAACTCTGATTTGATTTTAGCAACAATACCTAAGTTTGACCCAATCATTGCTGGTGCCCCATTGGTATATATCCCACTTAGCTTCTCCCAACTAAGGTCAAACGCATTAAAAACATTTTTCACTTCCTGGAAAATGTATTTTCCCCTTTTGGTTGAAAAGCAGGCAATTCTTCCATACATTTGAATTATATAGCCAACTGAGTGATGTCTGTGATATCTAAAACAATTGAACATTTTGATGTGGGTTCTTTAATTGTATATCAATCACCATTTTGTCGATACGTGTTGTCACAGTCCAATGAGAAACATTTAGTTTTTCTATGTTCTTGCTTTTCTCACGACACGATAGTTTAATGACATTCTTTGAAAAAGTCGCCTTCAGGATATGGCTTCAATGGCTATGCAATTTTTTCACTGATACATCGTTCTGTTTGCGGAAAAGCATCTGTTGTGCAGACATACACTTTTGCAAATTTTAAAAATACCAACGACGGATTACATATCAGCTCCGATGTACACTCACGAGATTCCTTAATAAACTTTTTGAGGTTCTCTTTTGCACTTTGCAACCAGATCATCTCTTCATACCTACTTATTTAGCAGATGAAAATGATCTCTGAATACAAGATAGACAAATACATGTACCTGCAATATATAAGTACAAAAACAAAGCTAACACATAGCTATTATATTGACTTCCAGAACAATTCCAAAAATTCTTATTTCCAATGAGTCTTCATATGCATCCTTAGCGCACTACTTTGAACATATCCTTTCCCACAAATATTACATTTGTATGGCTGCTCACCCGTATGAATGCGTTCATGAACCTTTAGGGTTGATTTTTCTCCGAAAGACTTTCCACAGTGGCTGCAAGTAAACGGTTTCTTTCCAGAGTGACGTTGTTTGTGCGAGTTTAGATTTCCTTTGGCGATAAATCTCTTATTACAAATATCACAAACGTAAGGTCGCTCACCAGTGTGCACGCGAATGTGGACTTTAAGTTCAGCTGCGGATCCACACTGTTTGCCGCATTCATTACATACTGCATTTGAAGGTCGACCAAGACCTAGGTGTTTCTTTTTCATGTGGTTGTTTAGGTGAACCTTAAAAACATAAGATTACAAAATTAAAATAAATATTTTATAAAAAAAAGGCAATAGTGTTTTCTGTCATTCTATTTCTAGAACCATGCCGAAAGTGGATGGCCCGCGGAACCAAAAGAGGAGAGTTCTGGGATCTGTGGTGCATTCTGTAATACTTTATGGTGCGGAGGTGTGAGCCGGCGGAGGAGGAATGAGGGAGAACTAGGAGGAAGTTGCAGGCCGTACAGAGAAAGATGGCACTGCGAGTTATTAGCGCGTGCAGGACGGTGTTGCGAGTAGCGTCCCTGCTGGTGGCCGCCATCCCTTCAGTGGAGTTACTAAATTACTTTACTTTACTTTTACATTTTTGTTAGTTGGATGTATCAGGTTCTATGAACTCTGTAAGACCTCGGTAGATGTATAGGTAAGAGCGTTGGGGCGTTGGCTATGCGACTCCGAGATTACCCGGGTTCGATTCCCCACCCAGGAGAATTTTATTAGGTAATATCTCAGGGGCTTGGAGTCAATTCGTTAAAAATGAATTTCTTTCAAAACTAATAATAAAATATCTATGTACATTACCTTTGTACTGCAAACTTTAGAGCAAACGTTGCACAAAAAGTTATTTGCAGTATCATGTATTGCTCCATAATGCCTTTGCATAGCTTCTTTAGTGAAGAATGACTTATCACAGCCTGTGCACTGAAATGGTTTAATCCCAGTATGTTTTTTCTTATGTGTTTCTAAGCTTCCAGCAGTTAGTAAGTACTTATTGCAAATATCACATTGGTATTTCTTCTCTCTTGAAGAATGAACCTAAAACAAAAAATTAAATGTGGCCAGTGCAAAAAACAATACCATAAATGTATCAATAGTATCAAGGATTTAGAAATAACCCCTAAGACAAGTAGTTGGTTAACTGCATAAAACTGATTAATCACATGAACTACAGATCATTCAATGCTGAGTGCATACTGTGCTGATATGCTACGTACTGGGTATTTCAGAGCTGAAAGCCGAATTTCGATCACTATACTGGTAATGATGGTGGCTGGTGGAGACATAAATGTGAATTACATACACAAGTATAGCCTAAATATCTTGGTATCATGGAACTATCACATTTTTGTATACAAAATCTCATGATCATTTATTTGCCATCAATATTACATAATTAGTCTATAACATTTAAGATACTAGATAGAAAAAACATGTGTAGTATATATGATAAACAACACAAAACATAAATAGAAAGGTTCAGAAAATAACCAACAATACAGTTAATGATATTCGTTTTTCAAGCCATATATAGTTTATTCCTAATTCTGACTAGGATATGGTTATTCAAATCTGTGTATAAAGGTGGATATTGCCCTTCCACAAGTTTTATTTTAAAAGCAACTGGTTTCGAACATTCAGGTCATTCTCAGGTTTAATATGTTTCATAAACCAAATGAAATGAAATTAGATATTTGGATAAAAAGACTTATAAGCTAATGTATAGAAATCTGTAATAATGGTTTGCATACAAAGGTAGTAAAAGGCATGTATTGAAATGAAATTTGAAACATTATGGTAGAAGTCACCAAAGTAGTTAAGGTTCTATTTTAAAAAGGTAAATGTATTTAATATGCCCATTAACTATGCAATATTGAAATCCAGCACTACTATAAGTCAAATATGGAGATTGGAATAAAACTTAAGAATTATAGGAAAAACAGAATAATTATATTCATTTAACGTTTTGTTTTTAAGGTTATTAAGAGAAAAAATGAATTTCTGTTAAACTTTTTGTTTATGGTTTCGCTCTTATATTGCTAGTGTTA
Organism: Sperchopsis tessellata; assembly: GCA_033557685.1. Classification (NCBI taxonomy): domain Eukaryota; kingdom Metazoa; phylum Arthropoda; class Insecta; order Coleoptera; family Hydrophilidae; genus Sperchopsis; species Sperchopsis tessellata. Next base: position 21,083 of record JAWQRN010000400.1, read on the forward strand.
ATAGATTCTCAGTAGCCATTAAAAAAAAATTAATTACCCACAATACATAAATGTAGGTGAGAAAGTAGCTCACAAAGTAAGGAATGTGTATGAATAGTACTGTGACCATGCTTAGCTAGATGTCCCCTAGCATTGTTTGTCTATTATATAATAGAGCTAGATAATCACAGAGTATGCTATGATCTGAATCTTAAGGCATCCCCAATAAGTCGGATCGTGAACAATGCCCATCCTGAAGAGATATTTGTTTAGATACCAGTGTGCAGTTAAGAGAAAAAATAAGGAAAAACTATTTTTGAAAATTTAAGCAAAGTAGCCTAATTCCCTAGCTAGTGTTGTGAAAGTCTTTGTTGACGATAGCATGGACACTACTCCCAAGTTTAGAAAGGGCACTTTAACAAGACAACTCATCAGCTCTGTAGCAACTTGCGCAGTCTTTCAGCCAAATAAGGTGCAGGCAATTTTAAACCATGATATGCTGGAACAATTACGCAACAAAGGTAAAGCGGTAGGAAGCAATAAGACTGCATAAGAGTGTGCATAAAAAATAATAACAATTATCACTAAAAACAAGTAAGAATCAAATTAATATATGTAAAATAATGTAAAAAGAAATTAGTGGTAGCAGGGCACTACAAATAATTTACACGACCAGAAAGAAAGTATAAAAAAAAATAGATTAACATAGCAGATAAGTAAAATTTAATAACAATATTACACAAGGCATAGTGTAGAAAAAAAAGTTAAAATATATATTACTTAAGATTAAAATACAGTAAAAAACAAATACAAACTAGAAAGTGAACAGTAGGTAATAACAGAGAATCAAATATTATAAATGAAATCTATGTAGGTTGTTACATAAACAGAATGCAGAGATAAGAAAGAAAAAAACATAACCTAACCAAAAGAAATGTGCGTTATGGAGCTTGGTAACAAAATACTGAACTCTAATGCCTCAGCTTGTTTACACTCACAACTTATAAGGCCTTGCCTAATTCGATGCCGCTGCCTTTAGAGGTGCTTTTCAAAGGAGTGAATATTAACTGTAAATTGTTTATAATTTCTGGTAAGAGAATCATTTTGATGGGGGTTATGTATTAGCGATTTCCATAAGTAAGCTAAAAAATATGTTTCTAGTGCGCCAGGATCGAAATTTACACCAGCATATAATACGTGGTTAGCTATTAACTTCTGGCATAATTTACGGATGGTAACAACCACTATCTCCTCAAGAGTAATCACTCACTTGTATATTAGTCTGAAAGTTACTCTGCAGTTATTCAGAACTAATAGAGCTGATTATTATTAGTTGTATACAACTTCTACTAATATTTTATACTCACCACCATATGTTGTCGTAATATAGCTTTGGTAGCAAACGCTCGTCCACAAACTTCACATTTAAATGGCCGTTCTCCTGTATGTGATCTTACGTGATCATTTAAACTAGCTTTTGCATAGAACTTTTGTCCACAAATATCACATTTATGTCTACGATCATCGTAGTGCCTCTTCAAGTGTTCTTGTAAAACCTGAACAGTTTTAAAAGGCTTATCACATTTGCTGCACACATAGGGTCTTGAATCATCATGAGTCTTGATGTGGCGATTATATGAATTTGTTGATATACACTGCTTATAACAAACTTTACAAACAAGTTCTTCGGGTAATTTCTTTTTCTTAACTTTTTTACTTTGTGTAAGAGGATCGCCAGAGTCAGATGATTTTGTGTACTCATTTTTTATATCATCGGGTCCACCTTAAAATAATATACAATAAATATCAGAAGGCGAATATATAAACATACATTCAATATTGTGGCGGATACATAGTTACGACATTTGGTCTGTTTTCAGATAGTATTACCGCGCCGCAGGTTCATACACCAGTACTGGTACACTTTTGATCAGATAAGTTGAGAAGTGTTCAAAGGGAAGCAGAGAATATTGGAAAAACAAACATAAAAACTTACCACACTCTGATTCATCGTCAAATTCACTTTTACAGTGATCACTTGCATTTTCGTGTTCATCAAGCAAATTCTTCAATTTTTCTACATCTTCTATAATTGAGCTTGAATGAGAAATATTTGACTGATTACTATTTTCATCCACATACTTCGATAAGTCACAATTTCTTTGTTGTATATTTGGTTCTTCAGTATGTATATCATGAATTTCTGGAGGCAAATTGACATCATTTTGTGTATCATCATCAATATATTGTAATTTATCGTCAATATTTGAATCTATAGTAGAATTTTTTCCTTTTTTATCTAGTAGCCATCGACCAATTTCAAATGATCTAACGACTTGTTGCTTGAAAACATACCAACGGCTTACTTCATTGGAACATTGTGCACACACCAAATGAAATAAACCATTTTCCGGAGTTACCTAAGAATATAAAACAAACAGAAATATAAAATATGATGAATTGAGAATAACTGTTGACTATAAAAAGACAAAGACAAGTGAGAACACTGATTTAGATGGTGGATAAGGGAGAAAATTGATGAAGGGAAAACTTTGTGTATTTTAGAAATACATTCACAAGTGATGATTCTTAGAAGATACAATGAAGCTAGTAAAAATAAAAACGTTACAGGTATTTACTCTTAACATAATAACTTGAAGAGTAGTGTAGGTTATACAGCTCAGAACAAAAAAATTAAAACAATCGTACATGTAACTGGAAATTAGAAATACTTCAAGTATTTACCTCCGACAGCCTTTTAAATTTAACCAAAAAATAATAGTATTCAGGTGTACCATTTTCGAAGGTATTAAAGGAAAAATAACATACTGCTCTATAATCCTATTATTTAAAAAAATTAATATGGTCAAAACAGAAATATCTACTACCATTTCTGAAGTACTGGGGGTAATTTAAAAAATCGGTTTTTTTTTTTAAATTTGCTCCTAACTCGAAAATTGGAAAACATTATCATTCCTACTTTTTAAGATAATTACAGTTGCTTTGTCAAAAATATCAAATTATTCGAGTTATGACACAAATTTATATTTATTATTATTACTATATTAAAAATGTTTCTTTAATAACTAGATAATTTTTTTACTGATTTTTAAGATGTATCTTTTGTCATATTTATATTTTAGTTTTCTTTGAGATCGTTAAAAATGGTATCCCTAGAATTTAGGACGGCTAATTGTCAAATGTTTTGCAAATGATTCTTTAATTACTTTTACATATTATATTATTGACAATGTCTCTTAAATATAGGAATCTGATCAAAAAGACTTTTTAATTTCCCCTGTAGCTCGGAGACGGTAATATATATTTAATTACTGTTTTGGCCATATTAATTTTCTCAAAAAATGGAATACAATGCAATAGCTAGTTTTCATCTAACTTATTATTAACGGAGTTTACCATTTAAAATTATCAAACATCGAACACCTATACATTAGTATAACATAAAGCAACATTTGATACTGATTCTGATAAATTATATTCTAAACTGATTTTAATTTTTCTGTTCGCGGGGAAAGACAAGAACAACTAGCAAACATAGACAATGACACAAGTTTGCAGAAATTTTACCTGTACAGAAGCACATTCTAATAACATATCTGCAAGTCCTGCCTCACAAATTAAATTCATTTGATCCTTTTTCGTTAAACAAACTCTACACACTTCTTCGATTTGTAAATGTTCGTATTTCATAAAAGCTTCCATATTTCCCTTATATTTATGTAGGAACAATACTAATGTTTTCTTCAAATTGCAACACCGATTTTGTATACAAAAATAAATATCTACATCATTGTGAATTTCTCTACGCAACCCAAGCTGCAACTACAGTCGCTCATAATTAATCTTTCTTTAATAATTTACTTGATACAATTGTAACTTATATTCGGGAAAATTCCTAAAAAATTTAAATGCCATTTATTTTGTCAGTTTTCAAAATTTGCATGATCAACAAATGCGGTCGTATTTCTCTCTACACTCTCACCTTGATACGTAAACCATAGGCGTATCATTTCACACGAACTTAACTTGTTGGGTTCGTTCATATACAGCATCAAATAAATATTAATCCACAGAAATCCTAGGTGGTTAATCTTTGAATATTGGCTATGAATGACGGATTAATACTCGAAATGTATCCTGATTAGATCAACTCAAACAAATTATAGAACTTCGTAAATGTTAATATCTGTAATTGAGTTGTACACCTTCTTTTAAAGCCTATTAGGTATTTTAAATGAAGAACGCTTTAACTAATTAGCTGAAAGTCGTATATATTCCTATATTTTCCTGTTACAAGGTTATAGCCACATATTAAGTGTATAATATTAGTGTATTTTACTGACCGATCGCGACTTGCCGCAATTACGGAATTTTAAACAAACTAATATTACTTGACGTTTATAAAACTAAAGGGGTACTTTTCACCACTCAGGCCTAAACATGAAATAAGAGAGTTTTAACAGTAAATATTAGGCATGTTAAACAGTTTATAACTCTAGTGTTAATCTGCATTTAATCTAAAATTTGTGATGCACCGTGATGGGTTTAATTTAAAATGTCCGCCTTAAATTGGAATTACTTTAAACATACTATTTTGTCCTCCATGGTTGAAAGTACTCCTTAAGTGATACTTCTAGTATTACATACGCTTCGCGTCATTTTTTACTGTGGGTGGGTTCCACTGTTAAAACTAACAGCTTTGTAAGTGTCAAAAATGGCGCTAGTTAAACGTAACAACCTGTTTTCAACCCAATTCTGTCTTAGACTTCAACGAGATTCCGTTCGAATTTATCTTTCTATACAACGAATATTTCATTTTTACACGAGAAAATATCAATTAGCGTCTAAAACCAAACTTTATATAAGTGTGCAAGTGAAAGTTTATTACACGGTAATGCAGCTTTAATGTGAGCATATATATTTGTTATTACCTTCTCCAAAAGCAAGAAAACGAGTGAAATTCTTATACTTTTCTTATACAAAATTCCAGTTCTGTTTCCTTTTATTCCATCGAAGCTATCGTCGGAACCAGCCAGGAGTAGAACAAGGTATTTATTAAAGGTAGTCATTCGTAGAAATATTAAATTTATTTACACATTTAATTTAGATACATATTTTTAAATCTACTAAAAAGGTCAACTAGCTCAAAATACAAGTCTACTTTGACTTTCAAAAAGACCTTCGACATAAACTAAAATTTTCAGGTTGTATTTGCTCCGCGACTTTTGGAGAGTTACTTCACAGACTTAAATACTAGGATGTACGATAAATTTTCCGCGTAAGTCCAGTGCTACCAGTTTTCTTAAAGTTATTTTCTTTATCAACCACGGAACACACGCAACATATAGTAAACAATAATGTAAGTAAAGGGTAAAACAAGTGTTTGTTTAAATTTCAAATTGCTGCGATGATTGAAATAAACCTAGGTTAATAACTAAACCTCGATAGCTCAGGTGGTCGACTTTTTGTTTTAGGGAAAAATGTCTATATGAGTCGTATTTCGAGAGGGACTGTGGGACCTGTGTATTGTGGGGAAATGGAGGCCACATGTTTGTTAAGAAACCAAATTTCAGTAGAAACACTGGATGTGGTATAAGTTGAAGTTCGATTTTAACCATATCAGTGGAAAAAGGTGAATGTAAAATAAATAAAGAAAACAACCTAATGTAATGAACAACTACATCATTAGTATATGCAGTATCATATAGTAACTTTATATTATGGACCACAGGTTATAATCTATGTCAAAGTTGACCTTGGCAGTTTTAACTAGAAAATAGAATAAAAGTTAAAACTATACTAGTTCATATTATTTGATATTCAGATAAAAATGTACCTACGGAAAAAGGTCTGCTAAACAAAAGGTGAGTGGATGCTCGGAGTAACCTCGACCATAAGTGTCACACTTTCTCTTCTCGAAGGTCGATATGTTTTTGACCTCGCTGTAGCAAGTCAGGACGATTTATCTATTCTACAGTTTCGATACATTTTTTGAACACTCTGTTACTAAATCAAATAAATTAAATAATTATATTCGTGTTTGTTAGTGAATGCAACTCTACAATTAATTTCGTATAATAAGATAATGTATGTTTTACATTAAAATCCATACTTTCAATCCATATTTACTTTTCGAATTACTTCCGTACATCATCGCACGAGAACATAAGTCTCCACACACACTTCCGCAGCTATTTTAAGTAAAGATGAGCAATTATTCATTTTACTTACGGGAAATTCACTCCTGTTTACACGAGACAGAATCATGAATTTAAAATTCACATAATTATAAATAATTATACATAATAATAATACATAATTATAATAAAATACAACCATACCCAAGAGTTACTTTTTATAAAAAAATATAGCTAAAATTCGTGCAATGTAATGCCAGATGTGTATAGAATATAATCATTTAATTTCTTTTTTAATTGCTACTAATTTTATTATATGTGATTTTCCCAAAGTAATTTTAATATGCACTACTCTTTCTATAATTAAATATACATATGTATATTCATTTTAATTTTTCGCCGGCAACTCCTACGTTCTGGAAAGTTTGGTAGTATTGGTTTAATAAAAATATTTTGTCTTATTTCCTGCTTGTATCTATACATTTTTAAGAAAACGTTAAGAGTGTGCTTTTTGTTACTTTGTACAAAATGGAAATATCCTATTATTTGCTGGTATTGTTACACTGTAACGCCTATGACAATGCAATGCATTAAATAACAGAAACAAGGACAGATATATAAAACCTAGTCATAACATTCTTGAATCAAGATACACACCTCATAAACTGAACTTGATTGTAAATCGATATGACAATTCAGGACCGTATTAGTAATTTCTGTGCGGGTTTTGAAAGAGCAGAAGTCCATTGGTATTAAGAAAGATTATAAATATATTTTAACTTTTTTATCGTTTTTATTTCCTATTTGTTCATACATAGATTTCAGTGGGTTCTAAAAAGCAGGATGGTAGAGACAATTTCTGATTTGAGCTGTATAATTGGTCGAAATTAATTAAACATGAATATTTGGTGGAGGTTCTTTAAATTAAACAAATGCACTATTGTGCTTTAACTGATCACAGTAATAAATAAACGAATAGAATAATGCGTTATTAAATATGCAAAACACAGACTAGAATTTGTTCTCTAGAGCTAAATCAGAATTTTTTTGTGTGTTAGTGTAACACAGATCTCTTTTTTGGCCCGTTTTTTTGTAATAACACATTAATCTCAACACTAAATGCAGTTGAGCAACTTGTTTCAAATTTAATCATTAAATTAAGTTTCATCAAAATGATAAAAATTTTGGTTTTGCAATGACCCTCAAAGATTATTAGTTATTGAGAAATGAATTTACAGAAGTCATGCCACTTCTCATTGGAATATGAACTCCGTCGATAATATAAGTAAGATTTTAAATGGCAAAATTCCTTTGAATTCCAACTATATTCGCTGTTATCTAGTCATCTGTAATGTGTGCGTTTACGAAAGTTGAATCATAGACACACATAACTATATTATATTAAAATTCATATGACGTTGCCACGTAATTAGACTATTGACTATGAATTTTACTACTTTAACAATTCCTTTCTCAACTACTATACATTGTAATGGTCTAATATTTTCATGCAAGATTAATTATTTATGTACAATAATTTGCACTGAAAAATACTACACTGTCTGTGAACCTAAGATGAGATTAAGGATAGTTGCTGCTAATAGTCTTTGATATCAGTGTTTTAGAGTGGATATCAAAATTTTATTTCGATTCCCAGGTTATTGACATTGCTTGAGAATTGTTGGAGAGCACAAAGCCAATATTTTCATGAATGGCAGATGTCCTGCAATCTCTGATTCCAGTGAAACCAATTTTTAAATCTGGCTGTTATACCACAATTACAATTATAGGCTAAACATTGGAAAGAAATATACATGTAATTATTATAATTTATTAAACTTTAAATGAGTTTATAACATAATTAATAAAAGTTGAATCTGACATATAATCTTATTATTAAATAAAATTACTTAAGCTAATAACAAAATAAAAAATTAATAAAAAAATCCAACAATTAAAATATGTTATTTTGGAATGATATATTAAACTTAATATAATGATTTTCATTAAAAGATTATCTACATCAAAGATTCACGGTTAAATTAAATGCAGCATTTAAATATTATGTGTAATAATAACATTATCAGAAGAAAACCTAAAAAAATAGAATGCCAAAAATTGCACCCATATTGATCACTGAAGAAAAAGTACACACTTTTGGTAGTGTAATTTGCTTTTGATTTAAAAAATATCTTTTCTTAGTTGTTTCACCAAACTTTTATTAATTCGATGATTTACTAAATTATCTGCAGTCTAATAAATTTATACGTGAGATTCTTAAGTTATCACATGCGTACTGACTCCTCATCTGATAATCCATCAATTTCAAAACTATCAACACTTGATGGCCTTCGAGGAGTCGAACTTCCATCAGAAAACACTACACTTGCAGAATCTAAAAAATAAATTATCATATAAAAAGAAATACATATCTTTATATACATGTTAGTACATATCATTTCATGGATATAGTATGGTGATAATTTTTGAGAATTTTCCAAAATATGTGGTTGTTCGTTTTGAGAAGAACAAGCTTTTTGTCAAGCTTTCATCCGATAGCCTGGCCATCAACACAGGCCACTTTGAATCTTTGAGTTGTTTGCAAAGTTTCAAATTAACCAGATCTGGTGATGGTACAAGGATATCGGCCGAAAGCTTATCAAAAAACAAACCAGCGCAGACACTGAAAAATTCTCAAAAATCATCAGCTTCATATACATAATGTATATGCAAAAAACAACAATATTACCTGAGCTAGTATCATTTTGGTCCAAAGTCTGCTTTAATTGTAAAGCAGCTGCCACCATGAATTTTGTCCGACTAGTAACAGCATTTTGCAAAATTTTATTAGGTTTGGGCTGCTTTCTTCTACAAATCTTAAGCTACAAAAAAATGCAGTTCAACTGATGTCTTTTTAACTTAAAAGTAAAAACATTATTTTCTAAACCATCATATTATATATATATATATATATATATAT
>JAWQRN010000401.1:0-30196 GCA_033557685.1 Sperchopsis tessellata
TAGGTAATACTTTGTTGAGAGAAAGATATATTCCCTCTTAATTCTCAGGTTTTGAACGGTCATAAAAAAGGCAGAAGTCATCAAAATTATTAAACAAACGCATACCAATCGCTGAATAGTCGGGCATGGTCGGTGTTGAAAACCTTTATTAGAATTTATCTTTGCATGTAACATCATAGGTAAAAAAGATTTTTGTAAATTTATTTCTCGTAAACTAATAATATTTAAGCATCCCTACAAAGTCAAAATGTTATTATTTTACTGAACTTTTCATTTTACTGAGTGTTTCCGAAGCCATTTACTTAGGGGATTATTTTAAGCAAAATTTTTTTTATAAAAATATTTTCTAAAGGTTTTGTTTTCGAGATATAAGCGTTTGAAAATATATTTTTGTTTTTATTTTCATTGATCTCCTACATTTTTTTAAACATTGATTTCTTCTATTAAGATCTACCCCAAAATATTTTTACTACAAAATGATATACAGGGTAATTTTTTGGGGGAACTATGTATCTATTTTACCACCAAATTTTTATAAATACCCCAAAAAAGTTAGACATGGAAAGCAAAATCCAAAATAAATCGTACCTGGAAAAAGAAACGCCCTTAGGACATATGTTTATATGGAGTTATTTACTTAAAACAACCTGTATTATACAATTAAAAAATTGTATAAGACTGCATTAAGTTCGCACGGAAAATTAAATGCATGCAACCCAGAAAACAATTTTACTTTATATTTGTGTAGAAACAGAACGCTTTCATAAATGTCCCATATATTCCACTCAAGTTTTTTTTTTCTGGATTTCTATTTACAAAAGCCCTTAGCGATAATTAAATTCCTTTCAGTCCGACCTTACCATTTACGTTCAGTTTTCTTTTTCTACCTGCTTTCGAATCAATGCAGAGTTGGGCAGCTTTCAACCTCAAACTCTGAACTCTCAATTCATGTAAACTATTCCAATTTAGTAATGGGAGTTAATGATGCGGAGAAACTGCATATCAAAGACGCTTTCTCGATGTAAATGAGGAAGCTGGGGTACAGGAGCAGTTGGAAAATATGATTGAATATTCCACGGAAAGCAGATTTGAAGTGCATAAAGTGTATGCAGTTTTAAAGTTAATATCAATTAAGATGTTTTTTTTTTACTCGAGGAAAATTAAAGTCAGAGGTTGACTTCTAGTTTTTGAGCGAACTGAAAATTAAGTGATGAAATAAGATTGAATGGAGTCCTTAGAGACTAAGTTTAAAGAATTTCTAATTAAATTACATTGTACGAGACTTCCAAAATGCTTTATGCTTTCACTACATTGCTAAAGAGAATTGTGATTTTGATTACAAATAGATAAAATATAATGTCGGCCGGCAAGTAAAATAGTATTAAAAAGACAAATTGTGACATGGGGGTTGAGTCTCATGAAGAAACACTTGCCTCAGGGGTCAATGACAAATGACGTGTCTTCTAGTGAAAAATACAGAAGTAGGACCCATGAAGAAATGCTGTGTTTGTAACTCTCAAGAACATGCGTTGAGTGGAGAAGCGATGGAATTAAATAAAAACACAAGAAGAAGTTGAAGATGTTTATTGAACCAAATAAATAAGCGTAACTGTATGTCAATTTATCAGACGAAACATCAATACCAAACAAAGTTGTTGAGAAATATGCAAGATAAAATTATACAAACAGCAATTTTATCGTCCACTACATTGATTACATGTACATAAAAATAAACAGACTTTTGAACTCTGTGAATAATATGAACTATAATGAGAAGGCTTTAATATACCATCTGACTTGCAGTACTGGAAGCTACCGCCTAAAATAAACTAGACCAAAGTCAAATTGTTAACCTTTGGCGTATAATGGCAATTACCAACAAAAGTATCCTATTTCAGGTTCTGGACGAATCCCGTTGTGTAGTGTCAGGATGGCCAAAATGAAATACGAAAGTTATATTATTATCGCAGTAACTTCAGAAAACCAGACATGCAAATTAAGAAAGTAAATACAATTGATATATACAGCGAAACAATAATGATATTTTCCCCGAGTCATACACTTTGTTGAACAGGCATTTCCAACCTCAGTTCCTAATATTGGTGGACTATTCATTTGGTATGTTGTTTCCGGATTCTTTCGATTGTCTTCAAATAATTTTGTGATGAAGGTTTCCCATGTTTTCAACCTTGTTTCTTTAACTTCTATTATTTTCTTGTTATCGTCTGTGGGGGTTGTTATGGGTCTCGTCTTATATGTGCCACTAGTCTCTAAGTTTCTTGCGAAGGTTAAAGTTGTCATGTTTGCTTTCTAATTCTTCTATTTCGTTGCATCTTTCCGTTAGCCAATTTTTCTTCGCCATCCTTATTATTCTGCGTATCTATTTATGTATTGCCCAGTATTTTCCACATATACGTTTTTATACGATCTTCTCTTGCTCATTAGTTCAAGAATATCCAGCGCCATTCATTTCTTTTTTGTTAGCCTCTTGTGTCTATGTCCTCTGTTATGACTTCTTATAATGTTCCCTTCAGTTAACTCCACTACTTGTTTATATTCTCTTATTCTGTGTGTTCCATCTCTTATATAATTTCATTTGTTTTGTTTTTGCAAACTCTTTGTCTCGTTTATCAATGTCAAATTTAGGTTTGGCTTGGGATTTCTTTATTTTTTTTTAGTTTGCATCGGAATTTTACTATCACTGGGCTATGATATGAGGCTATGTCAGCTCCTGGATATGTTTTTGCGCTTTGTATACTCCTTTTAAATATTTTGTTTGTTAGTACATAGTCTATCTAGTTCCTTACTATGTGTGAGGTTTTGTCTTTGGTCGATTTCCACGTATAGAGTCGTCTATCTGGTAGTTTGAATCATGTATTAGAAATTATGTAATCTTCCTTTCAGAACTGTAATAGACGGTCTCCTCTGTCATTTCGTATTTCCAGGCCTTATTCTCCTATTGTATCATTAACCCTGCCTTTCCCTACCTTAGCGTTAAAATCCCCAATTATAATGTTTATATGATGTTTTTTCGTTAAGGCAGTAAACTTATTTACTTATGCATAGAATTCTTCAATATCCTCCTCACTTTTACCCACTGTGGATGTATGTGTTTGGATGATGTTATTACGCTGTGTATTAGCTTTTTTCGGATGGCTATACCTACACCATTTCGTTGAGTATTTTGTTCCTCGCCTCCTGAGTAGTATAAAACATAGTCGTCTATTTCAGTTTTTCCTGTTCCGGGCCATTTTGTTTCGCTCAATCCTAAGATATTTATTCGGAGTCACTTCATTTCCTAAAGCTAGAAAGTTAGCTACAACTTCCTTATTTTAAATAGAATATTCTATGTTTTATTATTGTTTTGTGTAATTTTCCATATGTATAGAAACATTTGCGAGATATACTTACTTCACCCCTAAACCCTAAAATTACTTATAGCAGTTGCGAATATCTGTTATTAAATTAGCCGGTATTCGACAAATTGAACGAATTAGATAGTCGATTTCGATTAGTCGACGGTCAACTAATCTATTTAGATTAGTAGACGGTCAACTAATCGATCTGATTTATATTTCGATTAGTCGACTAGTTAAAATCAATTAGTCGACCGTCGGTTAACCGAAATCGATTAGTTCTTTCGATTAGTCGATTTTATCCAATGTAAAATTTGGTAGTCGATTATTTTTAGCAGCAGTGAGAAAATTACGAGCACATCCTTGGCATTTGGAATGAAATTGATGAATATATTATTCAGAAACATACATTGAGCATGAGGCTTTTTTATTAAGCAGTTATGAAAGCGCTATTTTCGCTAGTTGATCCCTTTAAATACTAGCAACAAATAAAGCTCACTAATATGTTCATTAATTTACGGAACTTGAAAAATCAGTTACTCAAGATTCATTTGATTTATTTCATTTCCGTACTAGCATTTATAATTTTTAAATTTCCTGATTCTCGGTAATAATATCATATTTAAAATAGTTTTATCGCATTTTTAGTGTTTGGTGCAACAGTACAAAAACAAGTGTATGACTATGTCCTCTATGGTTTCATTAAGATAGCAGCGATATACACAACAGTGTAATATAACCATTAGAAAAAATTTTCTGTGTTCATTTTTTCACATTATATGGCACGTATTTGTTAAACATGCATTAGAAAAGCTGTTTGATACTACTATATACTTCCACACGGGATGATGCCGGCTTTGTTAGATCGCTGTATCGATCGTTAGCAGCCCATGAACATGATGCGATGAACACAGGAATAGCAGTCATGTTCTAAATATTGTTCGCGATACAATGTTGGTGCACACAATGTAGCGCCCCAAACTTTTATGAACACGATGCAACAGCACATACAGTATTTCACATTTAGACATGAGATAATATTGTCATGGAAAACTAGACGCAGCAGTCCTGCAATGCAGTAGATGGACGAAGTAAATTCCTGTGTAGGACAAGAGCTATATAGTTGATAATAATTCATCAAGTTATTTCAGTGGCGATATTTCGGGTTCGGAAAGTAGTCTATCCATATTTGATGTGGCCTTGTTCTCTGTAGTAACTGTAAAACAGCCTTTAATTGCCCTTATCATAATGAAAATTTCAACCTGACAGGCTTTATATAGGGAATTGTCGGCAGTGAATAATTAATATAATAGAAAACGCCTTCAACTCTAACCTTTGGCAAAAGCTAATCCCAATGTGAAAATTTCAATCTTCTACTGCAAAATTACATCAAGAGTGGATATTTTCTATAGTACTAAAAAGAGGACTTGGCATTTTCAAACTTATTTATTGGTGCAAACATAATTTTTTTTTTTTGCTATCAAGGAAACCAATTTTGATTTTACTGAAAAAACAAATAGAAATGAAACCGTTTGATTTGCAGTTGAGAAAACACAAGATTTTTTTAATATTTCGAAAACTAAGACTCTAAAACATTGAGTGAGCCACTGGATTCTTCTCAAAAAAGTGCAATTCAAATATAGAAGTTATAGACCACACAGAAATTACCGAAATCTAGAATTATCGTTTTCTTTATAAACATAGAAATTGGGCATAGGGAAAATGTAAAATACTTCCAAGAGGTATCCAGAATAGTAGTTTACTAACGTATTCTTTCCGTGTCCGTTTAGTTGCGATACTTTTTTTATATATTTATAGGTGTTTTAAATGAAACAGCCAGCCAGTTAGTATAACTCAAATTTCTATAAGAATTCAAAAATGTGTTTTCATTGGGAGCTGGACGATTTGGGTACAATACTCTCTTCTTGAAGCTTTTTTAATTTTATTATTTTTTAAATAAAGAGGGACAATATTTCAAACTTTTTGGCTTATATGTAACCCATTTTGATGAAATAATACTAACAAATGTCAAACAACAACAATGGTAATAAAGAAACAATGTTGTCATAGATCATAATCCAAAGTATATTTAGAGCATTTTCATGGTCTAATATGTCAAAAACTATTACAGCTTGACCTATTAACACATATATTTGAAATCAGAAAAAAATAAAACGTAAAAATATACAGAGTGTTCCCTTTAAAAAAATCACCTCCATTCTTATATCACGTGACCTATGCAGGCAAATGTTTTAGTAGTAAAAAATAGATGAACCCTAAACTTTTCTATTTAACTTTTTTTATAATAAAGTAGTTAGGGAGGGTGGCAAATTACGTGAATCGCCCTGCACTTCATCAGCAAATCTCAGTGAGCATTCCAGAAAGCTGGAGCCATCAAGCTTCATGTAAAGATGTCAGAAAACTACTTATTTCCAATATACTGAATCTAAAATAACTACATTATTCATACGCCTATATATAACTACGAGATTTTAGGTGCTATGCAAATTTCCTTCATTTGGGCCCCCCTCGGTCGCCCTGGTTTTGGGTAATATTGAGTAGATTATCTACCCCTTGGAAACTAGATCCATTTTTAATTAAAAATATGATGATGCATCTTCTCTACGCAGATCAGATATTCATTCTGCAATATTGGCCCATTGTGTTGTGGAAGAAGGTACTTTATTACGGAGCTATGTTACCGCACGACATTTTGATAAATATTACTAATTAAAAAAAAATTAGAATATACACTGTAAAAATATAATCTACCAGGCCGCAGATGGAGTCACTCATGCTGTGTAAGAACACGAGTACATGACTTTTCCTCTACAATCTACCCAAAGGAAATGTAGGTTATTTTTGAAATTATTGCACCCACTCTCTGGATAAATAAAAACGGTAAAACGTTCTTTGGAGTAAAGTAAATAACTATAAACTGGGTCAACCGCTTCAATAAAATTTTATATACGACTGTAAAGCGGCCAAAAATTTACACAGCAGGATTTGCTCATTAGTGAAGAAGCACATGATCGTACAAATTTTAAAAAAAATAGTATTGAAACGCATTTCTGTGTTTGCAGAACGTGCTAACAATATTAATTATGTATGCTTGTTTGTTTTGCATAATTACCAATTTGACTTTGAGTTACATCTAAAGCATTTCATGGTCTGACGGATTGGGTCATTAGTTAGCTGATGAGTCAGCTAGTTTTAAGTGAAATTAATTTTACTCTCTTCTCGGCCTTCCTCTTCTTGGGGATTTACTTATAAATGGTCTTGAGCTCTGTCTTTATATGAAGATGATTTTTTTAAAGACTAGCAACGTCCTTTAACTTAATTGTTAATTTACATATATGTAATTAAATACTTTGAAGATTTGCACTCGTGCTCATCAACACATTATTACTAATTGTTGTGGCTAACGCAAAACTATAATTGACTAATTAAGTTTTTATTAATTGAAAAGTAATATGCCATTATTGTTTATTTCTAGTAGATAACAGGAGAATTTAAGATATGCAGAACTCCAACCTATGGTTTATTTATGGAACTTGAATACACGATGTATTTCACGCTATCAAAGTTAGTTTCATGAAAATACTAAGATGATTTGAGTCAATGAAAATTTTTAATTTATTATTTCAATATAGTTAAGAACGCTCCCTCGTTTACTAATTTATTCAAATAGTTGGTTATTAATACAATACAATATTTGTCATAGTAGTGGTCAATTTTGTGTAAAGTTATAATATGTTTTCATATACATATACAGGAAATATATTTTAAAACACACCATAGGTCAAACCTAGTTATCTATACCCTATATAAAGGGTAGCATTAATGAAGTCCGGTCCTATCTTCACATACATTATTTGACATAAACTGACAGTTCGGGTATCGCATTGTTTGTTCTATGATTGACAATCATTCTACAGACCATAACTACACACAATTTAGGTTAAATGCAATTAAGTATTTGTTTCGACTTATTCCTTTCTAAATTTATAAAATTATATGGATGTTTTAATAAATTTGAACATGAAACATTGCAGCTCAAAGATTTTCAATAACTATTCAAAATGCCCCCGATTTACTTCAAGGCAGAATCCTAGTCTATTATAAAAAGTACAAAAATCATTTCCTAATTGTTTAGCTGTTGTTTTGCCACAACATCTGTTATACGCTGTGCCAGAGCAATAATACTATTTGTAGTGACTTGATTATATATTTTTTTATTTGAAACGTCCCCGTATAAAGACATTTGGTTTTAAGTCAGGTGACGTGTATGCCACTTGGTAAGATCACTACGGCCAATCCAGCTATGAGGAAACGAAAGAAATTCTGAACTGCTATAGTTGAATGACATGGAGCCCCATCGCGCTAGCATCAAACTAATGTTTAACTCTCTAATACCTAGCATAGTTCGTTTTCCAATAGGTTCAAATATATTTCACTGTTCCAATTACCATCGATGAAAATTGGTCCTATAATTCTCTGTCCAAGTATACCAAGCCAAACATTAAGATTTTGGGTACGTGAATTTCTGTGAATTATCTGCTACATGAATGGTGAAAATTGCGTCATCAGTGAAGCAAATTTTTGAAATGAAATGTTCATTGGGTTTTGCCGTTTCGAACATAGCTTCACAAAACCTGTTTTGTTCCGCGTAGTACCTTGGTAAAGGTTCCTGATGGTTACTTTATTTCTAAGAACGGTAATCTTCTTTTTTCAGAATTTTAAAAATACTAGTCACGGAGACTACTCATGTACGATTTGATGCCAGATAAAATTTTGATTTTTTGCAACCAGTGCACAAATTTGAAACACGTCTTCATCTACAACGGTGATTCCCAAACTTATTTGGCCTACCGCCCCCTTTTCAGAAAAAAATACCCTGCGCCCCTTGGAATTGAAGGCTTCATAGCTTCATTTGATAAAACTCTTTGGCAAATTAGGCACATTGGTGATATATTGTTTGTAGGTGACTGAAAGCTTAATGCCAAATATTTAATACTATATTGTCTACATTTTTTCTTAGGTTCGGTTATGATATTATCTGTAGAAAAAAATTAAATTTATATAATTCATATTTCTCTCACCGGAACCCAAATGTTTTGCAATAGTTGTATTATAGTTATTAGAATAATGGTCAGGTATACAGTGGTTTTTGCGTAAGACAGCAAAAGACAAACAAACTAAAATACTAATGAGCTAATAAATGTGTAAAAATACTCATGTAAATTGCTGTTTTATTGAAATAACAATTATACAATTTCCTTTGTATGTGATCCGTAATCCGTAAAGATCGATGTTATCGAATATTAATTAAAAGTTTTGAATTGAATACTAATTACACTTGCACTATTTTTAACTGCTTGTCACACAATTCAAAAACAATCTAAACTAGATTTCATACATGTCGCCATATTTTTATTCAACAACCCCTCCCCCCTCCAAAAATGCACCAAAGTCTTCTTTCACCCCACTGGATCGTTCCAGCGCCCACTTTGGGAATCACTGTCTCTACAACATGATTGCTGCAATTTCTTTGCTTGAGGTCTCTGCCCTTCTCTCTCTGTCTCTTCATGGGCATACTTAACTAGACTAGACCTGTGCTGCATCTTAAAAAAATATTTCCTGTATAGTTTGTATGTTTTGAGTTTTGTAATTTTACGTTACGTTGACGCTGTTTGGTTGGCTACTTTTTAATTTCATAATTTAAATATAAATCCTATAATTTTCGTGTATTTAGTTGATATAATTAGTAAGTTTCTTGCGTTTTATGCACGTGTTTTTGATGGATTATTTTTTTAAACTTGTTTTTCATGTCGTACACTTCAGGTCATTGATATCTGTGGCGTAGTTTTATCAAATATTAATTGTTAATTGCCTTACATTATACAATTATTAGTGCGAACTTATCAACTAATAAGGAATTATATTTGTATGTGCCTCTAATCATTTTCACCTGTCGGTAAGCAAAAACTTAAACTTGTGGTACTTTGCCTGATTATCATATGTTTTATACCATGATGTATTGAAAGAAAAATGAAGACGAAACGTTGCAAATGTGGTCAATTGTATGAACTTAAACATACCTGGCCTATATCTGAAGAACTTTCAACCAATATAGAAAAATTTACGTACAAAAACGTGAAGAATTGTTTATTTTTTATGTTCATATACATTTTTCTTTAAATTGAAAAAATAAACTAGTGCTATACTATTTTTGAAGTATTGCCCTAAAATCACATTCCCCTGAAGTTTTGTCATTCTTCATTCCTTACAGCTTGCTTTGCATATATCAATTATAAATACTTTGAGTATATCACCATTGTCGCAATCGATTATTATATACTCAGCAAGTTTTAAAAGAAAAGTTTTCTACACCTATTTAATACAATTATTTAATCGTAAGTGAGCAATACAGGTGTACGTACGAAAATTACATTTTTTAATTGTTTCGTGCGTTTTAAAATTAAACGTAACTGTGAATGCTATAAAGGATTGCTTTTATATTGTCATTAAAATCAACTATGTGAGAATTGTCATTTGTACGGTGTGAAACAGGACAGAGGAGAGTTCGTTAAAAATTCCATCAGCATTTTAAAGTCTGCACACAAAGTGATTTGCAAATGGGAAAACATGCATGGCGCCCAACGCAATTTGTCCCGTTAAACATCAGGTCGCCAATCTGTTTGATTTATTCATTACATCACGAAATCCTAATGCACTGTCCAGACTTTCAAATTAAAAAATTAGAACACAATCGTAGAAATAACTTCAATGTAAAATTCGTTGTTTTATTATTCATTTATAATGAAACGTTTATTGTTTTTCCACAATTTTATTAGACAGCCAGTTTCGACCACACAAAAGTTATCTTCAGGCTAAGAAAACAGGTATGAGAACAGATAAAACATGAAAAATTACAATAATCACCTTAACAGCGAAGCTGTCTCACATAAATTAACAACAGGTTACGTCTGTGACGCAGGAGTGCCAACCGACAGGTCAAAACAACATTCAGGACAAAACATTTGGAGATATGTTTTTCTTTTAAAGGTTTACAGCAATAATTTGCTTCTGACTTTTGGGGTATCGATAGAGATTTAGGTTCGTGATTTCAGAACACGACATGACCTACTTTTCAGTTTTATTGGTAATATAACTTCGGTGTTCTTTGTATCTGACTTTAAAGCAGCGGTCGTCCTGACCAGCGTGTCTTTGTTTCTCACCAACATGCTACGGAAGATATATATGGATCAGAAGCCAATGGAATGGTGTGGACAAAGGTTGCAGAGATATTACATTAAATCTTGTTATTTGGCTACAACAAAATTAGTGGTGACGTACTAGTACTCGAACTGAATAACACTCATGTAAAATTTATAATATTTTGATCCAGATACGTGGATGATGTCTTTTTTTATTATTTAAGTAGAAATAACTATCATGATGTACTTATACATATACATTATACATATACTTTGATGTGTTGAAATCAACTTGTCTTAAGTCATATTATTAACCACGTTTTAATCACAGTATTATGTTGATAAATATAAGGCAGTTAAAAATTAAAGTGAAAAAATGCACTGCATTTATCCCATACAGTTCCAGACATAGGATTTTTTTTACATAAAAGGAGAGAAATTTAGGCTTACTCTCTGGATGATCGCGTCATCCTTTAAGACGTACTCAGAAAGAGTAGCAACGTCTGCATTTGGTAAATATAACACGATATAGACTGTGATTAAACTCTGTCCTGGATATAGTGTTACTTCGATTTTTACCATATTAATATGTGACAATATCTTAAATCTTACACTTATCTCCTACATTACCTATTGCAGTTCGTTTTAGCAACAAACGTATAATTCTCCAAGTAAATATTATTTACGTACTTGCTTAAATATTACTCCTTAAAAATCGTTGCCTTTTTTTGAAGTGGAATCCAAATTGTGTACTGTTAAGTTCACAAATACATGAAATCTGAATTGGTTGACATCAAAGCTTTTTCCCATTCAAAAAGCAAAGCAAATCGTAGCTAATATCTCGGTTCTGTAGAACTGTAGACAAAGTTCGTAAGATAACGACTTCGGTGGTAAATAACGCTGATTACTTTGTACCAGGGTTAAAATCCGACCTCTGGCGTATAAATAAATGTCATGAATCCACCGTGAAAACCGAGGAGAGTAAACTGGATAATATTTCTGAACTTCATTAGAAGAACTTTCATTTCACGATATTTGATTTCGTTTCCTTCGTTTCCTCATCTTCTAAAACATAGAAAATATTGCACTTTTGTCGAAATTCAGTTTGAGTTTAACATGTAAAATACGCTTCGAGACTAGCAGCTAATGTTTTATTTATTTGAAAACAGCCTTTCTGTTGAACAATCAGATGAAATGTATACTAACCACTTCCTAGTAGAAAAAATATTATTATAATTTATAACCTAACTTTCCAATGTACGGGTATGATTCGGCTAATTTTTCACTCAAATATTACCCTGGTCCTTTGGCAATTATTGCTTGTGAAGAAATTTGCTCGCGGCTTCTAGAAAATCGCCGTAACAAGCACTCTTGACAACATTTAATAATTAATAAGTTCGGCAATACTGCCTGTGAAATTATGTGTTACGATGAGAAATTTTTAGGATAAGTGGTTATAATTCTTTAATGATGTCATAAAGGAAATGCGTTAATTCATTACATCAATACAACTAGTTAGTGAATGTCCACGTGGACTGAACTTAACATTTAACAGTGACCTTTTACAAATGTCTGACATGAAAATGTCGCTGCATAAAAATATTATTTTTGGTTAAATTAGTTTTTACCTACACTAGATTAAATAATGTATTTCTTTCGCATAACCTATATCTACTCAATTGTCATCCAAAATTCGACGAAATATTTTTTGGTACAAAAATAAAAATTTTCAAATTAATATTTTTCTGCATAATCCTTTAGCTCTGAACAGTAAATGGACACCCAAAACGATCAGTACACCTTAGACTAGTATAATACTTTCTATTTGGAATGTATTTTAACCGAAAGTAAAGCGCTGGAACATGGTTCGGCGCGATGATAATGATAATAATTTATTTGCTTTCCAAGTATATGAGCATTATATGTACATCTCTATCTAGAATTTAGTAAAGAAATTGAAAGTTTCCCCAAACAATCAAAAATATAAAACATCTTGCGCAATGAAATACCTCTTGATCTCGCCCAGTTTAAATATTCAATATAATGCTGATGGTTAAACAGGAAATCTTTTCAGAATTAAGCTTGCATTCATTTGAAGTAAACCTTCTTTGGGCCACTACTAGGCATTGGCTTAACTATGCCCTGCATTGTGGTACATCTGCAGCGCCTGCAAGTATTAAATATTTTTCTATTTGCCGAATCGCTTCTGAACAATTTATTAATGTAAATAAATAACAAGAACGAACCAATAAAGCTGCCCTGCGGAAAGCCCTTATTCACCTTTTAAACTGCTATTTTTGCTTATTTATGATAGCATTTAGCTTCTACCACTTAGATAGAGACGAAATGGTTCGAGAAATATGCATCTTACTCCATATGACTCCATTTTTCTCAATAGAATGTTGTGAGATCCGCAGTCAAAGGCCTTGCTGAGATCGACAAACGCCGCCTCGGTAACGCCATTCCCCTTAAACACTTTCACAATAAAATCGACCACCCGCATCACGGAACCCGATGTTGAATATCCCTCCTTGTACGCGAAATGACCAAGCGTGAAGATGCTGTATAACACAAATAGTGCATAATCACAGACAGGCTAGAAATACGCGTCTAATTATTTGGGTCATTTATATCTCTATGCTTAGAAATAGGAAAAACCCAAGCCAGTTGGAGCTGATTATGAAATATTCTAGACTGAAACTGAAATATTTGATTGTAAGTACCATAATTAGCTCGAGGCATCTCTTAATTACTCCAGCGTTAAAACAGAGGGATGATAGACGATGATATCCATCCATCTTCTACACCATATTAGTACTAGATGTTAGCCTAAAACACATAATAATAATAATTCTTGTTTAGTGAAAAACAAATTCATAATCTAAAGATCTATTTATATTATTTTTTATTCCTCTAAGTTTACCACATGCTGGTCATTACTGTTTTTTCGAAATCCTGTACCCTTTATAAGATGTTTATTTCTTCTCTGGTGCACTCCTATGTAGGCTTTTATCATTAACACAAGCCCTATCTGATCAGAATATTAAAGGGCTATTAGCAAAATATCCTAAGCCAGAAATCCTTATCAAAATTTGTCTGAGGATACGACATAAATATATGATCAATGTATTTTTAAATAATTGAGAATTATGAGTGTAGTAAAAGCCTTCAATTCACGCTCTGTGCGCAGGATTTAAATTAATTGATATCCCCTTTGAGCATTTTGTGATAATATCTCTGTAATTACTGTTTTGCTTGACAGTTTGTGTTGTTTATAATTTTGAAATTACAATATATTATAAAATTGTAGACTAACTTGATTTCTTTCAATATGTTATCATCATTTAAGCGATACTGAAGTATACTAAGCTATTTAACGAAATGAAAATATATTACTCATATCCTGCGTAAAAAGCACTCGCTAAGTTATTTAATAATCAATTGGTTTAAACCTGAATGGTTATATATTTATTTCATTACGCTAACACTAAAGTACCTTAACCTGGATTTGATCAAACGATAGACGAGGAATGAGCGAATTTAGGTAATAATTAAACATGAGAGAGTTTGTCATAAAATATGTAATAGTTGAAATGAAAGTGTTTTTTTTTAACAATCGACAATAATACTTCCTTGAAACTAAAACCAATGAATGCGCCGAAATTTTTATTACCATTTCAGGAAGTTAACAATTAAAATCAAACAAATTGTTTATGCTCCAACAAATAATTGTATGTTCGTTATCTAACAAATACCAAAGAATCAATTAGAGCCCCAATTGCTAATGAAGTATTTCAAATTCACCACTGGGTATGTGTGAACTAAAGAACAAAGATAATTACAGTGTTAATTACTCCACCGTATTTGATTGATATCCGACATGCCATGAGATAAATGCGAAAAATTCAAGTCAGTTTTAACAAGAAACTATACTGGCAGTTTCGTCGCGGGCGTATCATCGTTAACTGTTTAACCGCTAGACTTTCATCGCGGGCGTTTCCTCACCGATCTGTGTATTTAACAATGTTTTTTCTTTTAATTTTTATATATATTTTTATAATTTGTTTCTTTTGTGTAATGTACAACATACAAATATAAAGACGTAATTCGCAATACATAATATTATTTAATCTTTTTCTCTTTTGTTATATATTCTTACGGTGTTATCATCAAGGCTTTAACCAATTTCTTAATGATAAACCGTTAGAATATGTTGAGAATTATTGTTATTACATAATTTATAGTATTTTACAGTAAATAAATGTAAAATGGAAAAGAATAACTCAATCATTATTTGTGCATATTCCTGACCAATTATTACGCACGTGTCTTAAACTTATTGCTGTTGACACATAACATAAAACGATTTGTAGGTTCATCAACATACAATAATTGTGTTGACTGCATGCGCATTTATATTTCATGTGTGCAAGCTTTGTTATTTGTTGAGCTCATACATAATGCATGAATGCGCTTGGTTTGATAAATGGTGCCATTGAAAATGATAAAATTTCATTTTGTAACTTGATATAAACTTTTACCGTGAGGGCAAGCAAAAGCAGTCTGTAGACGACATCTTGATAGGATGCCAAAAAGGGAAGACGCGCAAACAGAATGACGGGCAAACATATTTACCAAGCAGACTTCTCCTCAGGCGCTAGGGACTTCTACAAAAATATAGACGTCCACAAAAATCGGTTTTAGTAAAACTGTTCTACTATATTTTCACGTAAAAAGGAAAATATGAAATTCTTTACTAAAATTCTGATTGTTGTCTGAAATTGACGTATTCTTAGATTGTATTTTGTTGGTATATTTCCACTGTTTGTACAATTTGTTTTGTTGAGGGATGGCAAATAAAATGCGCCGTTTCGACCATTTATTCTGTGGTCGTATTCAAGCCTCGAATAACAATGCAAAAAGATTAAGTTCTCTTAGAAATTCGAATTTCACTACCGTGGTTACAGACAGCTTTATTGACAGTGACAGTGACAATAAAATTCGAATTACCGTGAGAACTTGCATTTTTATTTGGAGCTTGGTTATGACCACATAATAAATGGTCGAAATGGCCTATTTTTTGCCATCCATCAACAAACAAATTGTACAAGCAGTGGAAATAGACCGATAACATCCAATATAAATATGTTTCTGTTATAGTTATGCAAAATTAGAATTAGTGTCTGTGCCGTAATTCTTATTAATACTAGTCTAGTCTGAGACTTATTGGATATACTTCCCGATCTTTCCTACAAGTTCCACTAGGTTAGGTTTTTGTCTTCTGGGCCCCTTCATGTAATTGAAACGAATTTTTAAGGAATCCCCTGCTAAAAGGTAAAAGTAGCTTCGTAGTTGAAATGATGCCTTCCACCTTGATCTCCCGAAAACCCCTGGCACTCATAAAAGCAGTAAAATTTGATGCTTCATCAAGATTTCGTGGAACGTAAAATGCCCTGCCATAATCCCTTCTTGTATCCATCGCTCGGTTGCATTTCACCGGTTTCGGCACAGCACTAAAAATATGAAATAATCTTAAATGCAACTGGGAAAATACAGGGCTTTACGGTTGCTACACATGTCGTGATCTTTGCTCTTCTACGGCTGTCAGTTTGTTATTTCAGATATCTACGTCATATGTAAATCCGTCTGGGAGTTGTTTTTTCTCTGATGGGAGCATTTTTTTGATGTGTATATCTCGAGATAATTCAGTCGGCGGTATTTTTGCGGAATTTGGTTTGAAGTGTTGTTGATTCTTTCCACTTGAATTTTGAACGATAAAGCCATTTTTTTGTGAGAATCTTAATCTGGGATCAGTACACGAATATTTTCTATTTACAATATGTATAGCAAATTGAGCTTAATTTCAGTGTAGAATTTTGTAAATAGTTTCCTTTCTCTAGATAAGTTAAAATATACACCCCTCATGCATGTTTTGCTGCATATGTATATACGAAACCTTCATACAGTCATAATGTAAATATTTAAAAACCAATGTATCCTAAATTAAATAAGTAATTATTTTAGTGAAGGTTAACACGTGCGCTGTGCGCGTGCTATTCAAATGAAAAGGAAAAAAACAACAATATTCAACTCGTATACTAGAACCTTAGTTTTCAATTTTTTATATATTGGTATTTTTATTTTAACAATTTAAATAAAAGTCGAAATAAAACCAATATTGAATATGGTTTGAGTGCTTATATTTTGATCTAATTTTTCTTGGGAAAGATTTTGTGATGGCACAATTTTAACTTCAGTTCTGTTTTATCAATTGTAAGTCATTTAACACAGATAAAATGTGATTTCTAATTTTAAATGGATGAAAATATTATTTTCGAAGAAGGATTTGGCTTTAACATTCCTGAGTTTCAGAAAGAAATATGAATAAATAGTATAAAAGGTCTGATTATAAATTTTACTTAAAATATAAACAAATATAATGGTTAAATTATAACAGTTTTTGCATGATTGACTCAAAATTTTGACAGTTGAAGTATTTGTCTTCAGGGAGATAACCTTATGTTGGCTTTTCTTTTTGTCGACGTTGCGTCCACCGTTGCACATATAGCTCTTAAAAGTGCTAGCTCTTAAATATGTCAGGTGTAGCTGCCGACCAGCTCTAAATAGTATAGACTGACATGTAGCTCTCAGAAGTGCTAGTCATAAAATAATACAAACACATAGCACTTTTCAGTGCTGCATGGCAGTCTACAATTATCACTTTTAAGAGCTACATGTCTTGATAATATTCCCTGCAACTGTGGACGAAACGTCGGCAGAAAAGTCAGCACAAGGTTATCTCTCGGAAAACCTGAAGATATTTATTGTGGCCGTGGAAGCCCACGTACTGAATTAGAAAGCTTATGTGTTTGGACGGATGTTGAATTGCAAGTCGTCTAAAAATGTGGACACTAGAGAATTATTGCGAAGAAGATGTACAAACAAGACAATAGAAGGCAAAAAAGAGGTAAACTAAGGACGAAACAAGCGCTTAAATCAGGTTGAAATAGAATTGAAACACGAGATCGGAAACATAAACTAAAAACTTTTTAAATGTAAACAACTAGAATGTCTTATAAACATGTCGTACAAAAACGTTATGGAAAAGTGTGCTATTTAGAGAATTAAATATTTTAAATTTATTAGATGGAAAGGAATTGTCTATAATAGTTATTTTCAAATTACGAAATAAAGAGAATACATAGATATTTTATTAACTTTAACCTAGTTCAGAACGTGGTAGGAACAGGGTTTGAAATCAATTACGTTTCAACTAGTGAAATAAACTTTGTATATGAGTAAATCAATATCATGGTGTATACTGACCACTCTTAAATTTAGGAATTTGAACTTGAACAACAAGAATGTTTGAGAATAGTAAGATTGATTTTATGGTAAAACACTTGATTAAGATTCTTTACACGGTACACTCATAGATTGAAATTTTCCATATGCTATGGGTTTTAGTTTATATCATATAAAAAAACTTTTTTTTATTATACACTCAAATTCTCTTACAATCGTCTACGAAGAGATAAACTTCCACTCACTTAACATATTCGTTAAGCTAGATAACATTTACACAAATTCATGTATATAGACTACAATGCGTTTTTTTTTTTGTAATATTTTAATTTTTAACGTCTTCATTGAGATCACACACAGATACAGAATAAAAATAAAAACATAACAATAAACAACTATACACTCCTTTCATGTCATACACTAAATGTGGGATTATAATAATAATAACAATAATAAATCGATTTATTGAAATCCCAAAAGCATATACAAAAGTTTGAAAATACAAATATGTAAAAACGAGTCCCATGAGCAGATAAAAACATACACCCAGAGATCTCATAAGCAACTCAAAGCAACACAACACACAACCATTCTGTTCACAAATCACATACCCAAGTCTATACTTTCATTCATTAGTAAGGACCTCAATCTACGTCTGAAAGTCTGAAAACCTAACGATAAAAATTAATAGGGTTAGAGTTATACACTTTCTAGGCAACATAACTAAAGGATCTCTTATATGTCTCCAAACGGTGTGCATGAATACATAAAACGTTGGGCCTCCTAATATTAATGTTATGAACATCAGTCCTGAAACTAACTTTATTCTATAGATACGGACGACTAAGCTCATCCACCACTTTATTTATAAGAAAAGCCCAATGAAAACAGCGATGCTGGGACATGATCAACCAACCACACCAAGCAATCCCGCTTACGCAAACCATAAATGAATCTTAGGCAAGAGTTTTGAAGCCGCTGGACACGCATAAGATCAACTCTATCTATACATGCATGACATACGGTAATCAAAAAAATTCAAAAGAGAACCAGTGAATAATCGCAAAGAAGAATCCTTAAATTCTGGCCCAAAACATACCTATGCGAGTATAACACTTTTAGTGCAGCATAACCACACTGTAGCAATTTTGAAACATGACTCTTAAGCCGAAGATTGGTATCAAAGCAAACACCCAAATTACGGCATGCCTAAGAAGCGGGTAATATGCGATCTACAATAAAAATCTCAACATCTCTGTTTGCCAGCAAGCGAGAAACACGACAACCAAATACCATGATCGACGAATTTGATGGATTAATAAGTAACGAATGTCTCTGAGAAAGTGATAAAAGCCTCGACAACACTAAGTGCAGCAAACGAATTATAAATCTGTGTATCATCGGTGTACAAATGGTATTTACAATATTTCAAAGAACTGGAAGGAAATGACGTATAAATAATATACGAAAGTGGCCCAATAATGGAACCTTGAGGAACACCAGATGTCACAAAAATAGGGCTAGATAATACTCCACCAAGGCTGATAAACATTGTTACCGCACCCTACCCAAGATCAATGTAGTGCAAAATGGAAGGAAATAATTTACACTTGAGAATATAAAAGGCCTTGGAGTAGTCCAGCAGCACCAACACTGTAAGTCTCCCGTCATCGATAGCCCTAAGAATATCATCCGTCAAGCCCAACAAAGCAGTAGCACATTCATAATCAAGCCGGAACCCAGATTGATTCAACGGTAGCAATTGAAATCGGTTCGAGTGTTCATGCAAATTGAATGATCATAATCCTTTCGCACACTTTAGATAAGGTGGACAAAATGCTAATTGGCTGCAAGTCATTGCATGTCTTGCTCGATTTAAACGTACAAATAGGAATAATAAGTGCAGTTTTCCACTAAATCTCAAATATATCTGTTCCTTGCATTTTAACCATTATATTTCAAGCTGTACCCTTACTACTGTGCCAGTTTTAATACTCTTAAACTGAATTTAACTGCTATCGTCAAGTTATCCATATACATATTACATAATATTATCTTATAAAATAATTCTTTTGGAAAATAATAAACCTAACAATGTGAAGATGGTTGATGACCGCAATCGACAAACTGTCTCCTTAATAAGGCGGAAAACATCCACAGCCTCGGAAAAAGAAATAAAAATGATCTATAAAAGACTCCTCATAAAGAGTGTCATTGTTGGCATCTTATAGATACAAAATTAGATCGTAAACCGCTGGAAATAAATTCGATGTTGTTGAGGCATATTCCCAAGCCACGCTAAGACCAAACCGAATATTTTATGCATGCGACAAAGGGACATGAAAATAAATTTTCCCAACGAATTCGCTTTTCTCCATTCACTGAATTGTGTGCATATTGGATCGACATTCGAAATCAATCTGGTTTTGCTTGTGCATCCAATTGATCCAAGGGGAGTAAATTTGACGGATACATGAGAAATGAATTACATGCCGTCTGAGTGGAAGCGGTTTTGCGCCTGCCTTTACTACATATTTCAATGTTTTCTAAAGTTTAGTTCAAAATATTTTCTTGTAAAAGTAGCAATTCTGTGTCAACAGGAAATAAAAATTTTGCACATCAAATTGCATTGTAGGTATATATGTTTATTTTTTTAAATTACAACTGAGTAGAAGCGCACAATACCCAGAACTAGTAAACAAAGTCATAGGTCCATAACTACCATAATTCCTTTATTCATATAATTCTCTCTAAGTTATAGATGTGTCCATTTGAATGTTTGTCTTCAACCGAACAATGCAATGCAATTTTTTATTAGTCGATTAATCGATTATTCCCCTAATAATTTATTAGTCCATTATTAAGTAGTAATTGATTTCAAACGTAATAAGCAGTGACGTTTATTTATTTTTTCAAGGATTTACGTATTTTCTAATAATACTCCACAATTTTACTTTAATATTAGGGAGATTGGAAAGTAAGGTCGTTTCTGCGTTTCTGTCAATATTTGTTTATAATTTGTCAGCTAATTGTGTATTTCAAAGCCGTGCCAAAGACATTTTAAGGTTTAAGTGACTTGTTTATTTGTAAATAATTAAATCTTAAATTTGTTTTGCAATTTTGGGTGAAACGGCCAGCCAAATACCAGAAGAGGTACATGTCCGGCATTGTATGCTTTTTGAGTTTCATAAGGGTAGTAACGCAACAGTTGCTACCAAAAACATTTGCGATGTTTATCCAAGTGCATTAGACGTTGTAAATGCCAAAGGTGGTTTTATAAGTTCAGATCCGTTAATTTTGATCTTTCCGACTCGATCAGGAAGGCCAAAAATTTTAGACAATGACGTGTCCCGCATAATATGTCCGAAGAAAAACAAAGCTAATCGATCCACCACAAGCAACTTATTGCTTCAACGGCACAATACAGAAGCGGTTTTTGATCGCTTAAACACTGGAGATGAAAAATGGATCCTCTATGATAATACAAAACGCAAGAGACAGCGACGGCAGTCTCCAAATGAATCGCCACGAAAGACTGCTAAGCCAGGTTTACATCCCAAAAAGACGCTTTTGTGTGTTTAGTGGAGTATTCGAGGAAGCGTTCATTTTGAAGTAATGAAACCTGGACAAACTGTGAATGCAGACCTTTACTATGAACAATTGGATCGAGTAAACCAATATTTAATTGAAAAGTGTCCAACGATTGTTAATAAAAAAGGCGTTATTCTACAACACGGTAATGCAAGACCGGTCTGCGCAAGACGAACCCTGGAAAAAATTAAAGAATTGTGGTGGGAGGTACTGCCTCACCCACCATACTCGTCCGACATTTCACCATTGGATTTATATTTATTCCGATCGCTACAACACTTTCTATGTGACAAAAAATTTGAAAATTTGGATGATATCCAAAATGCCATCTCCAGATATTTTGCTAAAATCCAGTTGATTGTTATAGATCCGGCATTGAAAATTTGCACACTAGATGGCAAAAGGTTGTTGATAACGAGGGTGATAATAGCATTGATTAAGAATAAAAACAGTGAATTTAATATAAAAAAAACGACTACTCCGGTCCACCCAATATTATACTATTCGAATTCAATATTCGATATTTCATTAAACCCTAGCTCTGTTAATGCTTTTCTCACAGTACATACTAAAACAGCTCGTAAAAAATGTGATTTTCAGTAGTAAAATTAATTATAATTTTAACTTTATCTCTTACACAAACTAAAGCAGAAGGTAAGGTTTGTTGATGACCTTCACTCACTCTATCCGTTTTAATAAATGAATATTATGTTTTTGAGTTTATATGAAATATGAAGTCCACTTGTTGACCTGTCACCAACTTTTATAACTTTTGAACAGCGCTTCCTTACATTTTATTACTACTGGACACTCGTCGTCGGCTTTTCTGTGATCTATAAAATTCTGTATCCCATACATGTACATGTATACATGTGGTTATAGTATTTGACTAATCGTGTGGGATTAACGGAATTCAGAAGGCAGTTATATTTTAAAGTATATGCACTTTAAATGGAAATTTCAATAATTTTCGGAAAAGTTCATAAAAAATCTCGTGTAGTACAAAACTATGTTATACGAGGAACAATCAATGTAAAAGGGTTACGTTCCAAAACCTAAAATTTGGCACACTTTTAACAGTTGAAACCGTGACGGTTTTAATATTTTGACTTTTCGTTAAAATACGCACGCGCACAATCTCCATTGATACAACTACATATAAGAAACGTACATTTATTCAAAATAATAACATAAATAATCTCTCACAATAATCACAGTTTTAAATAAAAAACAAATTCTTAAAATAATACAACTGCATATAAGAAACGTATAATTATTCAAAATAATAACATAATCGCTCACAATAATCACAGTTTTAAATAAAAAAACAAATTCTTAAAATAATCCCTTCAGGGAATCTTCTTCCTCTTCACTGTTGTTCGAACTAGGCCGTTTCCTTTGTTTATATTTTAAAGCCAGTTATCTTACTTTATTTGACTACACTTGATAATTCTTTGTTATGTTCGTGGTAGGAAGCTAAGCAATTTTGAAGGTCCCTTCTAAATTTTGTACGGTTTTCCGCCGAAAGATACACATTCCATTTCCAATTGTTTGGCCAAGTTTATCCCTTCCCTAATAGGTTTTAGTGTAAATTTTGGAATTTCCAAATTTTCGTCTGCGCTATTATCGTCTGAAATGATTTTGTCTCCAATTGCCATTTCAACTAAATCTGCTTCATCGACCTCTTTCTCTTGTATATCTACAGCACTCATATCATTAAAATCTTTACCTCCTACTGATCAAGCAAGTTCTACTATCTGGCCTACTCTGACTTCTACTGGATCAACTATATTTCCTGAATGAACCTCTGGCCATATATTTTTCCAATATTGACGGCTTTACTTCTTTGAGCGATAAAACTGTAATTTTGATTCCATTTGAGTCCATAATTGAAAATTCTTTCCATGGTTTCATCACTTCAGTATATTCGAAATCCATTGTAACGATTTTCTGATGTAGATAGTTTTAAAAGTAGATATAATTCCTTGGTTCAGTGGTTGGATTCTGTAATTGTTTTGGGTGGTAGGAACATTATTTCAACATTTAGATGACTTATTATTTTTTTTTTTTTTTGATGGCCTGGAGCGTTATTCAATAGTAATAAAACTTTGAAATCTAGATCTTCTGATTTAAATAGCTTTCCACTGCTGGCTCATAACGATCTGTAAATCATTCTTTAAATAAATCGGCAGTCACCCAAGCTTTTTAATTTGCTTTCCAAATACTGGCAACGAATTTTTATCTACAGCTTTCATTACGCGAGAATTAGTAGATGAACTAGCATTGTACATACATACGTAACGTTGCACGATATTTCGACAC
Source organism: Sperchopsis tessellata (assembly GCA_033557685.1). Classification (NCBI taxonomy): domain Eukaryota; kingdom Metazoa; phylum Arthropoda; class Insecta; order Coleoptera; family Hydrophilidae; genus Sperchopsis; species Sperchopsis tessellata. Next base: position 23,795 of record JAWQRN010000401.1, read on the forward strand.
CTTAAAACCGGATGCACTTTTCTCTTTTTAGATGAGAATCGTTGTTTAAAACGTTCAAACGAACCATTTCTGGCCACAAAGTCAGGTTTAACAGAAGATTATCCAGTTTCTTTTAAATGGTTATAAATTTTGAGAGCCTTTTTTCGATTACATTATGCTCTAATGCAATCCGTTTATTGCTACTATTATCTATCCAAATGTTTAATTTCTTTTCCTTTTTTTCAATTATTGGAGCTCGGGGACGAGCTGACCTATTCATGGAAACTGAAGATCCTGAGGCAATGCTAGTCCTAATTTTATGCTTTTTTTTCTTGATGGATCGAACAGTTGCTTCATTTAACTGCAAACTTTTAGAAACGGATGACATCTTTACCCCTTGTTTAAGTCGATCCAAAATTCAAAAGAAAGAAAATTTCTTTTGAGCGGTGCAGGTTTCATTTATAAAACGTACTAATTTGATCTGGGACCTGGTTGGCAGAAGGCATAGTTTCTTTGTTTTTCAAGTGTATTTGCAAATACAACTGTATTATTATTGATATTTTAAAATAAATAATAAAATAAATGAAATAATTTAGGGCTAGAATTTAAATAAAAAAAACCAAATTATTCTAATGAATATTACAAAAAATGTTTGATAACACATAATGAGCTAAGTAGCGAGTGAAGTACAAACTGCTGAATCACGTTAGACCTCTCGGCTCTAAACACAAGTTGGGACTTCCCCGAACTGTTTAGTCTTCGGCGGTAAATAGAACTCGGGACATCCCCGAACTTTTGAGTCTTCACTATACCGTGTTATATGAATTTAAGAGAGTTGGGTGCAATTCTCAGACCGTGTTATAGCGAAGTCGTGTTGTACGAGCTATACCTTTATATCTTTAAAAGGCAAAGTTTTCGAGTTACATGAATTTTTATATTTGCGAGGGTATACTTACTTCACATAAAATTAAATATGCAAAATCCTAAAATTACACGTACCAGTTGCTACCATCGATTACTAAATTGGACGATAATCGACTATAGAAAGAACTAGAGAATCGATGTCGAATTATAGACGGTTATTTAATCAATTTCGATTAGTCGACCGTCACCTGATCGAAATCGATTCTCTAGTTCTTTCGATTAGTCGACTATTGACCAATTTAAAAATCGATAGTCTATTTTCTTTAAAAATACTAGTATTTTCTAGTCCACATACTTTTTTTATCTCATTCGTATCATGAGATACGATATTTCACGACCAAATAAAATGTGTCATAAATTTTAACTATTAAAAATTTATCATCAAAATTATATGTTTGAAAAATCAAACGGTGTCGTTAAACAAGTCTGGCCCCTATTACTATAGGTATTTAATATTCCGTAAAGTCATATAACTAGCATTACACATTCGATATATCGCATCTATATGCGACCCATCGCACCAAACACTAAAAAAAGATAAAGCACAGCAATTTCTCGTGTAATCTTTTTCTGAACTTAAGAGGAAAGACCAGCCAGCACTACATTCTCATACTAGTAATACTTTACCAGGCTTCCACCCATTCTATCGGAACTAGGAACGTCCCCTCCTAACATAAACATCAATATACCGCTGGTAGGGGTCTCTGAACTCGCCCTTTCACCCTATTCGACTGTTACATAAAAGGAGCAATTTAATACTAACCAAATCCGGATCAAATGTCCATTATATGTTATCGATACACTGGCGCCACTTGCTGTGCATTCTAGCGCTCACTATTGATCCTATTTCAACAATTCCATAAACTGAAAAGTCCAAAAAAACACCTATTTGAACAATTCTATAACTCTAAAACAAAAACGCTCGAAAACACAACTATAAGTATACTTTTAAAAACAAAGGGAATTTGAAGTAAGCTCCAACTACTAAATACTTCAGGAAACTGTGAAAGACCCTGGCAAGTTTTCATCGCTGTGCCCGTGCAAAAATTGTGCCAATTAAGCAATTCTTAAGTACACTAAAGACTTGGTTAGATGAATTTACGAGTAGCAAAGAATACTAATTTAATTTGAAGTCGCTGTTGGAATTACTTTGCTAGGAAAAACTTTTAAACGTGAAAACAAACATAGTTCGACTAGACTCAAAAAATCTGTTATCGTTTTTCACTCTATCAGCGGAAAATTTATATTCAGTTGGAACATTAAATATCTACAATAAATTACCCAGAGCATTTCTAGTAAACAAGTAGCTTACGAAAACGGTCACCGAGCGCCATTTACTCTTACAAAATCTACATCTTAGCCCACTTATTTAAAATGCCCTAAATGGTCGTTGTAAGAAACCAGAGAATATGATGTAATAATAACAAAATTGTGCAATAATATGCACATTTTTAAAAGAAACGTATGTTTACAAGTCTTTTACATCTTATTCATTTGGCAGCTTAATAAATCCTCACAGTTGTGTGCCAAATTAGTTACAATCTTCAATTTTTTCTTCGATTCTCCCGTTACATCAGAGAGGCAATTATAACCTAAAGATGTAGCTAAATCGGTCGAACATGCTGCAAGCAAATTTTACTCTTCTAGTTATCATCTGTCTCCTCCAGTCTCTGTGTTCACCCCCCTTCATTTGAGGTTGGCTTGTCTGAAATTCTTAGCGCAACACATATGTCCGTTTGGCGTTTAAATATTGCTCCAAAAATAGTGACGTAATATCAACTTATGTCGCATCATAAATCCACGCATGAATAAAAGCAATATGTAAGTTTGGCATGTTTTGTAATGAATTTATTTATTATAAATTAAAAAATGTGTTGGGGATATAGATGAATTAGAATCCTAGTTGTTGGAATGTGTACATTTGTCTGAATTAATAAAAACAATTCTGTTTATACCAATTACAAGTTAGATGCAAGAAGCAACAAAAAATTGCGCAATACAAATGAATAATATAAAAGTATCGGGCATCGTTTTCAATGTTATGTGTTAATCCTTTCGTGTAAGGTTTTTCAAGCATGTCCGAGACGTAAGCTACTAACCAAGTTTTGAACATATATTTACATCTTCCCTAGCTTACATTTTTGAGGTTAATTACACGACAACGAAAAGGAGTTGCCACTGAAACTAAATATATTCTACAACCCTAACATATCTTTAACATAATATTTAAGAGAAGTTATAACGACTAGAAACACGATTTGCATAAGAAAATAAACAATACATACCTACAAACTTTTTGAGAAAGTCAAAATCAAAACTTTGATCACTACACTAAAATACAACATTTCAGTGACTAGAGGTTTTCGCGTAGCAACAGGCACGACCTTGAGTACAGTTTCGTATTATTCCCACCAGGCTGCAGCACCTTCCAGTACGTCAAGGCTTGGTAGCCTTAATTTAGATCGACTCTTCCAGTTTATATCGAAGGACCTTTGAAACGTCTAATTGCTCAAGACGTATTTTTTTTAAGGAGGTGGACTTGTATTTTGAATTCGATATATTTTTTAAATAGATTTAAAATAATTCTTGTATCTAATTTAAAAGAGAAGACAAAATTATACTTGTAGCGATAATACATTATTACTACACAGGACTATTTTGTAAAAATACCTTTGTTCTATTCCTGGGTGCTTCCGGTTGCTATGCAGTATAAGTAAACAGGGTATTTTTACTATTCGGTACTAAACAGTAATGATTCTCGTTATTTTTCTTATCAAACTTTGCTGTTACTGGTTTGATTATTATAGAAGCAGCAGCATATAAATGGAGGGGCAGAAGTAGTATCCAGTAAATAACTAATTATTGTTAAAAACTCCTTAGCAATAAATAACCAAATAGACCGTGGAAGCGAGGTATTTTTACTCGTTTTATATAAAAATGATTGTCATTCATCATCACTTTATATAAAAATAATGAAGGCGTTTAATGTTAATTAAACTCATGTGGCTCTTTTAGTGGCTGTAACGAAAGAGGCGTTCAAGAGGTGCATACATATGGGTATGCACGTCTGCACCATTATAAAAATCACACGGTCTCTCATTAGGAGTTACAGACCTGTCTCTGGTAGGTTGCTTTATGCATTTAAAAGAACACAGCCGGTATTCAAGTCTTGTTTATTTTAATGTTTCAATTGAGTAATATGTTTTGGGCTTATAACAGTACTGGCATTATTTGCCAATGTTGTAGATATGCATCATGAATGATCAGCGTACTAAACGATTTAATTTAAGTGTACACAGAAGAAAACTCTCTACAATTGTAATTTTGTTTTACTTTTTTGCATGTACCTGCATTATATACCAAATATTAAGTATTTGTAAGACGAAAAGGGATGATAAGAGAGTTTGTGTGTCAAATAGACGTTATGAATTATGTAAACGTTTCTTCCAATTTTGCTGGTGACATATTCGATGTAAGATCGCTCTCCTTGAAAAATGTAGCATACAATAGTCGACAAGAGGTGAGAACTTATTAAATCTTCTATACAATGTACACATGGAACAATGATCTTGTAAATGATAAACATGGAAGACTTCTACACTTTGCAAAGTTTTCCACTTCAATTTTCGCAGTTAATTATTTAACTTTCAGCCAGCTTCTAAGTTCCATAATATCTATTCCACATGTTTAACAAAGTCTAACGTAACTTTTCTATAGCACATAGGTTAAAGTCATCTGCAATGTTATTATCCCTTCTTGGAGGAAATGCAAGTGCATCTCTTAAGTTAAGTGAATTTCAGAGAAAGCTTTTATGCAGAACTTGAAATCTGCTTACTAACACTTGAGTTAACAAAACACGAGTTCACACTTATACAGTAGTAAAGTTATTTTCATTCTGCACTCAAGACTCGTATTTTATAGTATTATAGACGCCAAATGTTACATTCCGATAGATACATTTATTATAGCCACGACGCCAACAAATAGTATATATATAAAATAGAATGGCATTTTTCAATCTTCTTTTTGCACAATAAAACTCCCCCGCATTAGATTGCATTGTTAAGCAGTATGGGTATGGAATACTGCATTCTCCAACAAAATATTTTTATAGTTTTGTCGCCAAAATATTTGTTGATCAGTGACGTAACCACAGGTTTCGCCGCTCAGGGCGGGCTCTGAGTTATCCACCCCTCTCGATACACATCAAGCATACTTCAAAAGTCAAAACGAATTAATAAATTAAAACACCATATTTATTTATAAGTGAAATTTTATTTCAATCAATTCTCATTTTACAATCTTATTTTCCATGCTTTTCCGTTAGGAAAGTCGTCGATGACATTGTCAAAGTCCATTTCGTTTGTTAGTTGCTGTTCTATAGATAGTATGGCAAGATTTCTTAAACGCAAGTTACTCATTGTAGATCTTAGGTAATTCTGAATCAACTATAATTTAGAAAAACTCCTCTCACAGCTAGCAACACAAATAGCAATTGTGAGGAAAATTCTGGTTAGTATAACAATATTTGGAACTGAATTCTGAAAGACTGTGTTTTTTGAGAAACTACAAAAGTTCAAGAGGACCTTTCTTACACAACTCTTCATTTTGTCCATCATACCAGCAACAGAAATAAAGTCTTTTTCTCTCAATGAGGAACTTATTAATGTCATCGTAATCATGATTTAGTTGACATTAGTATTTATCATTTAAAAGGTTCAATGGATCTAGGAAGGCATATTTTTCGGCAAGAACATGAAGCTGTTGAACTCTAGTAGTGATTTCTAAGATCACTTTGTCCAGTGAAGAAAACATTTCTCTCCTCAACTCAGTTTCGTATGACGATTCAGCATCTTGCGATTCCACCTTTGGCGTAGGCCATTGAATTAGTCCCTATTTTTAATTAGGAATAACAATAGTGGCGCAACAAGTCGCACGCGGGCATCTGAGCTGGTAACTCTATTTTCTTGGTCATCAGTTAAACGTTCTATAGCACTTAACAGCATATTCCCGTGTACTTCACCGAGTATCCATCACACGCTTGACACTTTGACCAGTGACTGCAGTCAGAACATCCTTGCGATGGTCCGAGGATGGAAAAAACTTAAACAAACGCTCCACAGTTCCAAAATAGGTACCAGAATCCTCAGCAACAGAAGCTTCATATACACCCGCCAAATTCAGGGAGTGATTTGTACATTCCACAATTCTGCTTTTGGATTAATGTTCTTGATATGTCTCTGAACGCCACTATGTTGACCAGGTATCATAGCAGCATTATCATAGGCTTGTCTTCTACAGTTTTGAATATTAATTCCGTTATTTTCTAATTTTTGCAAAATCATAGTTGAAATATTCTCGGCGGTTTTACCGTTTGTTCTAATGAAATTAATAAATTATTCAAAAAATAATATAAGAAATTGTCCAAGGAAACACCGGTATATATATATATATATATATATATATATATATATATATATATATATATATATATAATAT
>JAWQRN010000402.1:0-30186 GCA_033557685.1 Sperchopsis tessellata
TATATATTAATGGAAGTTAACACAAGTTTTTTTATATCTTTTATGCAGTTTGGTTTTGAAAATAGCTCTGGAAAAATTCTTATGAGAAAGATCATAAAACATAGGACTGACAATTTTTTATCAAGTCACCACACTTCCATCATTGAGGATGACATGAGAATATGAAACCAAAGGAAATGGGGTGTTTTCATGACATATGTGACATGCAATAATATTAGTTTACAGTGCTAATTAACACTTTAATTCAGTTTGCCTCGACATGAAACCTATTGTTTTTGAGCATACATCATGTCAGCGTGACATAATTTTTTTTAATTATTATTTAATAAAGCATCCAAGCCTGAGGGTAAGTTAAGGTGATAGTGTTGAATTGAAAAACTAGACTCAACACTTGGTTTTTGCCTTAAATTGCTTCTCTTTTCTCTAACTACACACGCATTACAGACTTTCTAATCTCCTATGATAGAATCTACTTGTTTTATTTAAATATAATGTCTATGTTTATCCAGATTAATTTCAAGCAGCTTGGTAAGACCAATCTGCAAGTCCTGTATCTTGATGAATCCATCTGAATTTTGTTTTGTCATTTGCTGAATCATGTTAGGTGTATTTAACTTAGTTTTAAAATCTTTTCAGTAATTGTTACATTTTTACATCTTATTTTAGTCCTGAAGATGAGGCAAGTGTCTCAAAACTAGTATGAATAATAAAAGATAACAAAAATCAAGTATGTAACAAAAAAATCTTTAAGAGAAGGTAATCACTCGCTTTTGCACGTGAGACCTAAATAATAAATTATAATTAATTATTCCAAAGTTTAGTACTTTAAGAAAAAAAGATTTATTTTATATGGTAGATCCTTACCTGATTTTACAACTTCCACAGGTTTCAGTTCTAACTTGGACTGATTTGAATAACATTTTCTTTTCTTGATAATTAAGAGCTAGTAGAAAAAGTAGCTTGAATTTTTATAAAAATTTGTACTTTTCGTTTCAATTTGATATTTTAAATTTATTTTTAATTGACAATTTAAGTATCCAACACAAGTTTTCACTTCTATACTTTTTATTTGTACTTAAAATTGCTACATTAACAGTAAAAAGTTTTCCTAAGTTTAGTATCAGGGCCACTGATTTTTCTTGGTGTTTCTTTCTTCGCTCAAAATGAATTACGGATGCTATTGCTATTTGGTTTCAGACATTACATTGAACAATATTTTAAATTCATTAATGATAATATATTTAAGATTTTTGACGACTGTTCAATTTTTGAAATGTGCATTAAATTTACCCCAATTTTTTTTAATTTATAGAAGTCATAAATAATATTGAGCACTGAAATGTTTACGAGAGTTGATTGTTATTATTATTATAAGAATTATACACGCAACGTTTTCTAAGTCTTCTTTTTTTAAGCAGAATAATACTACCAAGGAAACAATTATCTTCTACACAATTATAGGAGTTTAAATTTATATGATCAGAATAGCTGCACTAAATTTTTGATTTTCCATGAGCTTAGCTAATTTTGACTATACATAGATTCATCAGTACATGTTAATTCAAGTTATTAATATAGTTATAATAGCCCTGGACGATTATGAAATTTCATAATCGTTTAACGATTATTATAAAATAATAGATTTTGTTGATTAATCGAAAAAATCAGGTAATCAAATAATCGATAATCGATTAATTCAATAATCAATGATCGATTAATCAAATGATCGATTACTCAATTAATCGATCATCAATTATTTTATTTTATGTAATAAAATATCGATTATTTTGTCAATTTATCGAAAATTATTCCCAGGGTTAATTATCAAAAGTAAGATGGGTGCTGTAATATGTAAAACTAAAATGGAAATAATTCATCTTGTGATATAATGAACTATTTTGGAGAAAATGGTATAATGTGAATAATTCGATTAAAAATAATAGTGATAAAATATTTAATTATAAATATTAATAAGATATTAGAATCAACAAAAAAAAAAACTAATTATAAATTTAATACATGTGATGTGATTGAATTTATGATCAGTCATTAAAAAAATGGTCTGATTAAAAAAAACTAATGTGAACAGTAAGACCAACAAAAAAAAAACAGTCCTCTTAAATTATTGCTTATTTTAAAATTAGTATACAAATTTAATATATACATATAAAATATCTATATGTAATAAATAAATATATAATGTGAGGTACATATATATATATATATATAAAATTTTCACACCTAAATAAGGATTTCACACAATTAAAACATAAGTTATTATTAAATACAATTCAAATAGCAATAATAATAATATAATGATAAAAATACAATAATATATTACTAAAAATTTATATATCTGTACAATATTTTCTCGAATAAAATAATATACTCTATAAGCAGATTATACTTTTTACATTAAAACGTGTTTTCCAAAATATTAATGAATAAAAAAACATAATAAATGGAAATAATAAAAGTTTTAATGTAAAAATTTGTACTAAAAGTAATATACACGAAAACAGTAATAGACCTGAAGTTAATGTGTGTGTAAAAACAAAACAAAGATTGAGGTCCCTGCCGTTTAAAAGCGTTTGTTCCCATATATTAATTTTTTTTAAGTGAACTATAGGTCGTTTTGTGCAAATGCTATATGTAACCTGTGAAATGTCGCTAGCTCCCCATTACCTAGAGAAAAGAAAAAAATCAATAGTAAAATCAAAATTCCTATTATTTTAAAATAATTTTTCAGGGAAATCGAACAAAAATAAATTATTTAAAACTATAATAAATTTATATTTAGTGTAATAATTTTGCGTATCAAGAATGACAAGAAGAAAATTGTGGTGAAAGGAAAAAAATATTTTGTAACTTTAATATTTTATAAAAACATACCAGCACCATCTAAAGAAAAGAAAAACTACTTTGGGAGTAGAAAATACTATAGAAAACAGAATAAACTATTCTGATATAATTTTTATTAAATGTTATCTGAAAGTTAAGAGTTGCAGTCATTTTATTTCTGATCATGGTCTACAGCATATTGTGAAAGTTGGTGAAATTCGGAATGAATTAATTCTGGCTTTCAGTAACTGTGCCAATATTCTATACAAAAGTGATGAGAAATAAAATTACAGCATGTCGTCTATCCTATGACCATGAAATCAAAATTAATTGTCTGAAAGTCGTTTCAGTTCATTTTAAATCTGATTAAGATCTTTTTGTAAATTTTCTTGTTTTTCCTTCAATTGTTTCTTTTTTCATCTTTTAGTTACTTCTTTCATAGTGACAACAAAAAATCTTTCCAAATCATATCCTCATAATTCTTTCCAATTTTAAAAATTACACATACATTCACTTTAATTTTTTTTTTATAATTTAATTCTTTTTGTATGTTATATTTATAATTTAGTCGATTAATGATTTGGGAAAAGTGTTTGTGGTACTGGTCTTCCAGGAGGGATGTAACATTGTGCATAATTGAAGATGATGTGCACATAAAGAAACTCAATTCCAGTTGGAACACTGGATACGGCAATATTTCCAGATGTGGGTGCCTAATTCCTAGCATCAGTGATTAGCCATAGCAGCGGAAGTAGGCCAACTTTAAATAAACAAACAAAAAACAGCGTTTTCCTGTCTAAACTTGCAAAAATGTTAGTATTGTGATGGCTTGATATATTTAGTCTTAGCCTCAGTGTATCGGGTTGTAAGTGTGTCATAAAAAATGGGCGACTACGAAAGGAACAACAGAAATTGATCAAATTGTGGAATGAATTGTTGTCAGCTGACAAATCTGATTTTTCACCAGATGTTAATAAATACGAACTTTCATACTTGGAAAGTTCGGATTCCGATCGACCGATAATACCAATGAAAAAGAACTTTCCAAAGCTAATGTACTACGTCCAGAAAATAAAATATATTGCCCATTCATTAAAAATCAAGAACCTCGACCATCTTCCTCTACTTTTGTAGAAAATGTCCAACCAGTCTCTGAAATGAATATATCGAATAATATTGATCTTATTATTGAGTCGGTAACTACTCAGAATATCGATTATGATGTTGATGACGCGGATACTTCGCAATAAGAGGTGCTACATTTGGTGTGGGAACCGCTGACGGGATACTATCTGAAAAATATTTAATTGTAACCATGTAACGAAATAAGCCAACTATTCGTAAATTAAACTAATATTTATGCTCAACAAGAAAAAATAAAATAATTACTCGTAGATGTTCTCAAATTCGAGATTTTAAAGACACTAATCAAGATGAAATGGAGAGGATTAGTACAGGTTCCATCAATAAGTGCTTATCGGTCGAGAATTGATTTGTATGAAAAATGTTTTATCAAGAAATCATTTTCAAATTTTAAAGATGATGAGCCGTTTCGCTAACAAAGTAAATCAATTCAAACTTAGCATAAAACTTTTCAAACTCTGCCTTGACAGAGGCTATTTATATGACCTAAAAGTTTATTGTGGTCAAGAGAAAGATGCTGCTGATGAACATACAGTTCCATTCCAGGTAGTTTTGAATTTGACGAAAGATTTACTGAATAGTGAAAGAACAATAATAGTTGCTAATTACACATCCTTTGAGCTCGTACATAAGTTGCTTGGAAAAAATACTACCTTGCGCAGCAACAGAAAGAATAATCCGAAAAACGCCTTACAGAAAAAAATTAGAATTGGTGAAACCATAGTAGAAGAAAGTAACACGGGCATTTTTGTGGATAAATGGAAAGACAAAAGTAATGTCCTACTGCTCAATATAAAATATGTGCAAGAAATGATTACAGTTCATGTGATTATGTTTATTACATGTGATGTTCTAAAGCCAAAAACTGTAACTGAATACAACAAACATAAAGCTTATATCGATATCTTAGATAGGTCTTTGACACTTTTTTCTATTTATATTCCAACATTATTTCAGACCAATGAATGTCATATAAATTATCATTAAGGCATCAAAGGACAATAACTCAATTTCATGAGGAAGTGATAAATGGTTAAATGAAATTTTTTTATTCAAAAATTATATTTTATGTTTAGCTTCTCACGAACCTTGATACACCACCTGCTGACCCCAACAGGAATCATATTCTAGTAGATAGAAGATCATGTTCTTCATGGTGCGCGAAAATTTCCAAAGTTTCAGGTAGAAATATTGCCAAAAATGAAATTATGTAAAAAATATTCTAAATATTATTGTTTCTCTTGTTTTTGTTTTTTGAAATGCACTCATCTAGTTTGAAATTAAAGTTTTCCATGTTTTTTTTTTAATAATGTGAATCAAATTTTGAAAATATACACAATTAATGGTTGGTATATGTTGCCAAGTTATTTTGATACTAGTAGATACAATTTGGATATACACATCAGTTATTGCACACATTTTTTAGGTTAGTTATAAAAGTAGGAGAGACGGAAAATTTTTAAAATGAGATAAAGACTCAATTGGTTCTAGACACACAATGGCCTGTTTTTTAAAGAGAAATGATTAAAAAATGGCATGTCAAAAATTGTGCTGAGATTGGCTGAATTATATCAAAATGACAGAGCTGCCAATCACAGCACAAGTTTTAATAAAACTAAAATACTGATTTCCAAACTTTTTTTAAAATAAATAAAAGGCAATAATTGACTATGTCTGATGTAGTGCAAAGGTACCATTAGCACGTACAGAACATGACAATAATAAAGTAATTTGGTGACAAGTCCAATTGGATTCTTTTGTCTTGTTCTGATCCTTTTTTTGGGAACTATTTTAAGACAAATTGACAAATATTTTCCATTTGTTTGGTTGGTTTAGGTTAGGCGTTACCGCCCCACTCCCTGGGCGCTAGGGGAGCGGGGGGCGTTGAGGAGCAAGTGGATAATAAGACGCTAAAAAATTTAGTCGCCAAAACATTATTTAAGTAAACAAGCTGTGAGCCAAAAAAGTTTGGGAAACTATGGGTTAGGTTAGGTGATCAAAATATTTTCATACAAGGAACAATTGGTCCATCAATTTTATCGTAAGAATGCTTATTTTGTCGTCAATGAGATTTGACTCTACCGACTTTAAAAAATCACTTGAAGGCTTAACTATAGCCAGCAAATATTTATAGCTGATGAGTAGCTGTTTGATTATCAGATTAAAAATCTCGCATTATGAAATGATTCAGAATATACAGCAAATGATGATAAGGAAGCTTTTTGGCAGTTTGTCCAACTAGATGTTATTCCCTTGTTCTTACCCTTTTTTTGGATACTATTTTAAAACAAATATTTTCCATGTATTACGGTTAAGATGATCAAGCTTTTGCCACCCCACTTGCAGAACCATATCGAAAATGTTCACTATTTTCATACAAGGTAAACTGGTCCATCAATGGAGCCCTAAAAATGTGAAATTTTATCGTAAGAGTGCTCATTTTGTCATCAATGAGATATTACTCAACTATCTTGAAAAAATAGCTTGAAAGATTAACTATAATGAGCAGATATTTATAGCTGATGAGAAGCGATTTCATAATCAGATAACAAATCTCACATTGTGAAATGATTCAGCATATACAGCAAATGACAATAAGGAAGCTTTTCGGCAGTTTGTAACTAGATTTTTTTTGCATTGTTCTTATCCTATGAAGCTATTGCCACCTCACTTGTAGAATTAAGAAACAAATGGTCCATCAATAAGCCCTAAGGATGTGGAATTTCAGCTCCTTTTTAACCAAAGCATTCAAAATTTTCAGGAAAGGGCGATAAGGAATCTTTTGATAATGTTTAAGGCCTAAATTGCTTTCAATTTACTATGGACTGATATTTCTGATATGTATCTTTGGATTGACACTTGTGGGATGTATTAGCTTAGCACTTCCTTTTTGTGAAACACTAAAGAATTTTTAGTACGAAAATGGGCATTTATTTGCACACTCATTGCTGGCCTATATTTAAACATCTTGAACTAATGACTTTGTCAACCCTGTATATTCATAGTCATATAGCATGTGAAATTGCAGCAGGAATTATATTGGAAAGAGGACTGTCATTAGTCAGCGTGACTTTTAAATTAGTCTTGTATGCATATCTTCTTACGTTGGATAAAGCTATCGAAGATACTTTATTATTCTTACTTGAAAAATAGCTTAAATAGCGAGTAGAATTTTATAGGTGATAAGAAGCATTTAGATCTCCAAATGATATTTGGTAGAGAGGCAAAGTTCGTGGTATGTCTGCTCCTCTCATTTACCACAGATCTAGCATATACAGTAATTGACATTAAGGAAACATTTTGATGACCTGTGAAGCTCAGGTGAATTTTTTTGTCTGTGTCTTCGGTTCCTTTAGGATATAGGTTCAAAACATCTAATATGTTTTCATTGTTTGGATTACATTTTTTGAGTAAGGGACAAAGCAATTATTAGGAACAAAAGCGTGAACAAGATGATATTCAATAGAAAGAGGAATTCATGGTAAGACCGCTCCTCGCATTTACCACAGATCTAGAATAAGCAGCAAATGACAATACGGAAAAATCTTGATGACATGTGACAAACACAAGTGATTTTTTCCCTGTGTCTTTTGCTTTATTTGAGATATTGGTTCAATTGGTTAATATTTTCCATTTGTTTGAATTACGTGTTTTGGGTAAGGGACAAAGCAATTATTAAGGACACAAATTTGGACAAGATGATATTTGGTACAAAAAGGAAGTTCATGATAAGACTACTTCTCCCATTTACCACAGATCTAGCATATACAGCAATTGATATTAAGGAAGCATTTTGATGACTTGTGACAAATCCAACTGATTTTTTGTTTGTGTGTTTTGGTTTCTTTGGGTATCAGTTCAAGATATGCTAATACTTTCCACTCATTTGTAATACGTGCTTTGGGTAAGGGACAAAGCAATTATCAGGGACACAAAAACTTGGACAAGATGATATATGGTAAAAAGAGGAATTCATGGTAAGATTGCTCTTCCCATTTACCACCGATCTAGCATATATAGCAAATGACAATAAGGAAACATTTTGATGACCTGTGATAAATCAAAGTGATTTTTTTCCCTGTCTTTCGGTTTCTTTGGGATATTGGTTCAAGACATGTTAATATTTTCCATTTGTTTGGATTACGTGTTTGGGAAAAGGGACAAAGCAATTATTAGGGACACAAATTTGGACAAGATGATATTTGGAACAAAAAAGAAGTTCATGATAAGATTACTTCTACCATTTACCACAGATATAGCATATACAGCAATTGATATTAAGGAAGCATTTTGATGACTTGTGACAAATCCAAGTGATTTTTTGTTTGTGTGTTTTGGTTTCTTTGGGTATCAGTTCAAGATATACTAATACTTTCCACTCATTTGTATTACGTGCTTTGGGTAAGGGACAAAGCAATTATCAGGGACACAAAAACTTGGACAAGATGATATATGGTAAAAAGAGGAATTCATGGTAAGATTGCTCTTCCCATTTACCACCGATCTAGCATATACAGCAAATGACAATAAGGAAACATTTTGATGACCTGTGATAAATCAAAGTGATTTTTTTCCCTGTGTCTTTCAGTCTCTTTGGGATATTGGTTCAGGACATGTTAATATTTTCCATTTGTTTGGATTACGTGTTTGGGAAAAGGGACAAAGCAATTATTAGGGACACTAATTTGGACAAGATGATATTTGGAACAAAAAAGAAGTTCATGATAAGACTACTTCTACCATTTACCACAGATATAGCATATACAGCAATTGATATTAAGGAAGCATTTTGATGACTTGTGACAAATCCAAGTGATTTTTTGTTTGTGTGTTTTGGTTTCTTTGGGTATCAGTTCAAGATATACTAATACTTTCCACTCATTTGTATTACGTGCTTTGGGTAAGGGACAAAGCAATTATCAGGGACACAAAAACTTGGACAAGATGATATATGGTAAAAAGAGGAATTCATGGCAAGATTGGTCTTCCCATTTACCACAGATCTAGCATATACAGCAAATGACAATAAGGAAGCATTTTGATGACCTGTGATAAATCCAAGTGATTTTTTTCCCTGTGTCTTTTGGTTTCTCTGGATAACTGTTCAAGACATTTTTCATTTGTTTGGATTCCTTTTTTAGGGTAAGGGACAAAGGGACACAAAAAATTGGGCATGATATTTGGTAGAAAGAGGAAGTTCATGGAAAGACTGCTCCTCTTGCTTACCACAGATCTAGTATATACAGCAAATGATAATGGCTGCGATGACCAACATATTATTTAACAATAGACTGATAAACAAAACCTTTATAACTCAATTTTTTAAAGTCCCCTTGAAAGTGAAGGAAGAAACGTTTCACCTGTAAAGTTCCAGATCCTTCAATACGGCTTCTGTAAGGTTCTTCTTAATCAAAGTGTTTTACCCTTTGGATGAATATTTTAATTTGGAATTGGGTTCATTTGTCCTGCTTTCTGTTGAGACTTTAGGTTATGTATCTACTTATATATTGTGTGTTATTCAACAAGTCGTATTTAATAAATTGTTTGCTTGTAAAATCTTTAATTAATTAATTTACGCATGATACGTAGAAAAGATTAACTTTTCGTTATTTATATAAGTATAACTTAACCTTGGACCTAATATTAAAAATTGAAATCAAAAAAACGTACGTCTTCTAGTCTTAAATATAGGCAAAAATAATGCGTACAAAGCGTAGATTTTCAAAATTACGTAAAAAATATACTCAACAAAAAAATTTATCATATTTACATTTTCAAATAACAAATGATAAATAAAATTGAAACATTAGAGAAGCTAGCGACATAGTAATAGATCCAAAGCATCCCAAATTCTAATAAATATACTCCAATTGAAATTTACAAATATTTTATTATGAAAATAAAAATAATCAACAATTCTCTTACACATTTCAAAATTCTGAATCTGACAACAACTTCATATTTCAATTAGAGTATTTACAAAACTACTCAAGCACTTCAAAATTTAAGATAGTCATTCACCGCTTACTTTATATAAAAAAAAATTATGATCTCAGACGCTGAGAATATGGGAACAAAATATTCAAAAAACAACGAGCATGCCTCAAACTCTTACCTAATTTACTTATTTATTATCAAGTACATTTTGTATTTAGTTACACAATATTACGGTTATGTTACAATTTGTAATCTAAATTCACCTAAAAATCAGTGATGCATAATATCGTGATTGGAAGGCAAAAATCTATAGCAGCGGTTTGTTGATATCTGCCTCTAAAAAGACCTGCTCAGAACACAGAGGACAGACATGTACAGCATTTTACGATACATAATAATTATCAGTGAATCCAACTGTTATTTTGAACAATCAAAAAGGCCGAAACTAAAGAAAATAATGGAAGTTATTTGTTTAGGTGATATCCCTTTTGATTCTAAGTAAATTTTTAACTTAAAATTATTTAAAAAAAGATTGTAAAAATAGTAACATTTAAGGTTACTAATTAGACACAACAATTGTGTCAATAAAAAATTGATTGTTGTTATGACATCCCATCCAATTCTAAGTAAAACTGTAAAAATATATTTATATTTTGACAGTTGACAATAAGCATCTGTTTTTTCTGATTGTTCACAACACCAAACTGGAAAATCCGAGGAGAAATACGAACAGTTTGAAGTTTCACTAAATATTTATTACACCTGTTAGTTAAGGGACACTGAATATTGAAAGCATTGTAAAAATTTTGAATAAAACAATATCGTATAAAGCTGTTTATGATCTCTGTGTCTTTTCCATAAACAAGGCCCTTGTTGTTAGTTTATAAAAGTGACGTGTATTTAAAATTGTTTCCTCCTAAACTTTCTTTATTTACTTTTTTTTAACCTACAGTAAACAATCGAAATGTCAAAAAATTCAAGATATTATCGTAAGGCCACTGTTGATATCGGAACTAGCTTCACAAGCTTGTTCCCGTAAATCACCTCTATTTACGAGATATGATTGTAAATCGTCACTAGATCAGACCATCCACTCTTCAGAACTGACACAGCTTATTATTTATATTATTAGTTTCAACAAATAACACTTACTAGACAATTATAAACGAAAAACAAATGGGCCGAAATGATGACATACCTAATATGCAAAAGCAAATTACGATTTCCATAATCGCAATAATTAGTTTACTAATTTCAAAAGTCTACAGGGTGGTATAGAAAAATTTACCTTAGAAATCCTGCAGATTTATGAAAATATTTTTGCCTATCTAAAGTTGCATTTTTTTAATATTAGCACGTTTCTATTATAAAATTAGTTTGAATTATTTATATAAAGCAAAGTTGGGGTTATGTATCTTTTCATTTTAAGATATGTACTGCCTAACCATGGTTATCAATAATGTGACATGATAGATACTTTCTGATTTTACCAAAGGTTGTAAGACCTTTAATGAGAAATAAAATTATGAATAAACAATAGTCAGTCATATGTGATGTTTTTGTGATCATGTAAAGCAGTGATTCTACTACAGATCCTTTGTGTACACTACAGTTAAAATAAGAACCCTCTTTAGGAAATCACTATTTCCTCATTGTTGAAATAAGAGAACATTATTGAGCATTTGAGGTACACTAGATTAAATATTGACTTCCTTGGAAAACCATCTTTTCCTTACTCATAACAAACGATATTTGTCAGGAAAAATTATGAACCACAGTACTTACTGATGGTTTTCTGTACTTTCTAAATTGTAATTCTCACAACTTCTATGGAAGAGAAAGATTCATCAACTGCAATCATCAATTCTTTCGCAAACAAGAGAGCTACGTAAAAGGATCTACGTTGTCTGAATCAATTTAATTCTGCACAAAAATAGTGCGAAGATTTATTATTTACAAAAGTTGCAGATGTGAACTGCACATTTTTATTATGGATTTGCTAAAGCTTTGCACCATTCAAGGTCTGTGAAAGTATAACAGTGCCTTACCGCCAAAGTAAGATCTCCATTTTTCATTTATAGTATACTAAAAATCTTACAAAATACATTTTTCTTGGTATGGATTTGAAGATGCCTTGCCCTGTATAAATATATCTGCATGTTGATATCAAAACAGAATAACTAAATTTTTAAATTCATTATATTTTGTAAAGAGTGGTGATGGGAACCATCGAATAAAAACTATCGAACTATTCGATAGTTAAAAACTATCAAATTTCATTCGAATGAATTTAACCAACAATTTTTTTTAATTCGATAGTTTTTTCATTCGAATGATAAAGTTCGATAGTTTTTTCATTTGAATGAATCAGTCGATAGTTTTTCATTCGAATGAATCATTCGATTAGCCGTTTTAGCTGATTGCGTGCATTTTACTAACATTGTGGGAACTTCTCAAGAAGATGTGTTTATCAACATCGTCGCAGAGGAAGTTGTGCCCACTGTCAAAACCGTGAACATTAATTATACACAGTTCCACGCTACAGTAAACAATTTCGATCATCTTTTACTAGTACCAAGGAAATTGTACAATTTTGTAATTTGATCACGCTTTACATAAAATATTGACTGTCATTTGATGAAATATATGAAGACAATTTAGTTATATAATTATATTGTAATCAGGCCCGTAGCTATCCATCAAGCAACTCGGGCACTGCCTGAGAGAGGCCCTTCGCAGAGGTGGCAAAAATTTTAAGGCACAGAAACTGGTAAAAATGCAAAATAATTCGACATTCCAAGGGCGATGCTTTGTATTTCTTATAAATTATCTATTTTTAAAATGGTTTCTTATAGCGGAAATGTAATAAATACATTTTTTATAGAAAAAGTATAGGTAATATACATTTACAAGTTATTTAGAGATATGTTTTTTTCTTACTTTTTCTATTAAACAGTTAAAGTGAGATAAGAAACAGATTCAGTCATCAAATCTGACGTTGGTCCGCATTCATTCGAAAGAAAAAACTATCGAATGATTCATTCAAATGAAAAAAGTATCGAATGATTCACTCGAATGAAAAAACTATCGAATGATTTATTCGATAGTTAACAATATTCTATCGATAGTGCCCATCACTAGTAAAGAGCACATTCTGCAAAAACCAGTCTTCAAAAGTTCTATAAGCTTTTGACATTTAAGCATAATAGTTGACTGTAAATATGTAAAATTGGAGTTTATCTTATTTTGGAACTGGTAACTAGTAATGTGTTGAGTTCATTCATTGGAGAAATATCACTCACCTTGAAAATGTTAGGGACAGTGGACAAAACATTAGCACTTTTCAGAGTCTCTACACAGTTTCCACCAGGAAACAGCATTCATATAGATAATAATCCTGGAGGTCCAGATTAAGGAAGTCTACATTCACAATAATTAAATTATGCTACAACTTCTGCTCCTTTGAAAATTAATTTCTTTTTTTAAGAGCATATCTCATTGAAAATTAATACAGATTACCAACTTGTATAAAATTTAACAAAAATATTGAAAAACGGAGGAATTTTTTGTAGAAGCATACACAAATAGCATGGCAACTACATATTCCACAGTAAACGTGTTAATAATTTGTTCGCTATGGCACATGTGAAGGATGTAAAAATGAGTAAAAGCAAGAAGGACATAAATCAGATATGATTAAAGCTATCTTAAACATCATTTTGGATATGAGCCTGTCCGCCTGTAGTGTAATCACTGTCAAATTAAATTGAAACATCAATCAATATTTCTGAAGATTTGTGTGCATTTGAAAATCATCATACAAGGTCTTTTAGTGAATAAGTTTTCTCACGATTACAGGTACCTATTCGCTAGTGAAAATATAATAATGTAGAATTCTGTTCAGTCAAATTACAAGTCATCTACTGTAAGCTTTAGAAATTCGTCTTTAACAGTAGTACAATCGTCAAAAATAAAAAATAGATATACCTACTTATAATTGACTCTTTCTGCAAAAAAAAAACCCTTAGAGCAAGTACTGTTGAAGTTTTAGTCGAAAGAGAAATTCTTATTTATTTACACTTTTGTTGAATTGGCTCATATCTTAGCTAATAAATTAATATTTAATACAACGAGCTTAACATGAAGAGGATGCATGCGGGATTGGGGTAAATATTGTGTTCATAGATTGTTCGAATGCTAAAACATATTAGGTCCACAAAAACCCATCATTTCGCACCCAGCTATAAGTAAACATTAACAACGAAAGTCGATATAAATAACCTAATTGCACATTGTTTATAAATATGCAGAAATGCTTGTTTTGTTAAGTATAACAATGAAGTACACCACAATACTCAAATTACACAGTAGAAAATGCCAGATTATTGTTGTAAAAAGTAGAAAGGCAAAATTGGCACGGCTAAGTAAAAATAAAAATTGAATAACATAACAAATGCAGTAACAGAATGCTTGAGTTACATCTTTTTTTTATATTTGTTTTATTTTTAAATTATTTGTGCTGTTTTCAAAATATTTCAAGGCTGCAGGAAACAAAACTTAAACTTTATTGTCAAAGTCTTAAAATTTTTATTTAGTAAAAATAATTAAATAAATGAAATTAAAATTTGTACACGGCTGCAATTTTTTTTTTTAAATATATAACATTCAAAATTCCTAATGAAGGATGATTTCATGTAGATCATTTAAAGAAATTCAAACTTATAATTTACATACCTACAGTTTATCTTCATAAACAGGTTGTTCATTGAGTAACTTTAATGCTCTGTTTGTTGGAATCAAGATTATGTCGCATTGCAGAAGTTTTCAGAAATACGAGTTAACTTGTAGTTGACAATCTGGGGCTGACATCACCAAAAAGTTAACTCGATAATGCATACATTCCAAACAATTTAATTAAGTGAGACTGGACTTGGAACGATATTCTAACCTAAAAAGTTCACAAACGCAAACAATTTGCAAAATGGAAATAAATTCCGTATAATGAACATTTTCAAATAACAAAAGAATGGATTTAGGTATACAGATCCTTTAGTCAAATTCAACTTAGTTCAGAATACATTAGGATATAAACAGTACAAGAGTTGAGGGTTGAATTCAACTGTATTCAACTACTGAGATAAACCTTGTTAAAGTGTTTTTGAAACATCTTCCATGATGAAACAAATGGCTAGGCAGCCCCTATTTGAATTGGCTATGTGTTTGAAATTTCAATTGAATCTGTAGACTATCAGAAAATTATTCGAAAAACCACGAGTTCTTCATTTGATTTTAATATATGTATATGACAGTACCTAACTTGTCACCAGTACTGGGCAATAGTTAATTATAAAAAAAGGATATCACCTTCAACAAACAGAGGATTAAATATAAAACAAAAAACTTATCATTTCAAGAAATATGCAAGATAATATTTTAACTATTTTAACACCCTCACGCCTTAACATTTTCACCATTATTGCAGATTTACGTATTCACACGATTTGTAGACTTACAAATTAGTTGTGCTTGACATTAGTCTAAGGCACTCTTAGATTGATTACTAAGCTCAACTTTATAAGACTATTATTATTAAAAATAAAATTATATATTTTGAAGCATTATAATCAAGGGTAATTTTAGTTTTTACTCTACATCATATAAATAACATATTGTGTCTATGCATTTTATTAACGTATATCAATATATTTAATTAGAAATATCTTTTTTAATAATATTAAAAAATAACCCTCAAATAATTATGAATTTAGTTTAAGATTAATAATAATAAAATTTCTACTTAATTCTTAATAATATTAAAAAATAGTATTAACTTGTATCAATTTAATATAACCAGCCATGAAATAAATTAAAAGCACGCTCTTTTTTTTTGTTTTTTGTATTTTTTTTTGATATAATTAAATAATTTTGGGTTATAAAATAAAACAAATATAATTTTTGCAGTATAAAAAGGTATTTAATTTATATAATTTTTGTGTTCAATTATTTGTCGTACAAAGTTTTAAAAAATTATTTTTAAAATGGAATCACAAAAACTGACTAGTTAAAACTATGTATATATATATATATATACATATATGTATATATATATATATATATATATATAATTAGTGTATATTGCGTTCTAGTAGAAATAAAAAATAAAAGTGAGAATGAACTAAATTAAATTAAAGACTAATCAACAAAAAAATGGTTTAATAAAGAAAATTTATTATAAAATATATATTCTTTTTTCTATAAAAATACCTAATATTAATCACTGGTTTGTATATTTTATTCAATAATACTTCTTTATAAAGTAAAACTGGGTCTGTAAAGTTTAAAATAATTAGAGATTAAAAAAAATGGATGTTGCAAATAGAGACGAGAAAAATGCATGATTGAAATTTTGAGAAAATGCAGATCAACTATATTTACATTCTTTGAGGAAAAAAAATGAACTTGAAATTTAAAGCATTATTTGGATTTTTTGTTTCCTATTTGAATAATATAGAAAATTTATACTCAGTGGTGTAAGTAGTAAACCATCTAATAGCCACACTTCCTGTAGCTACGTCAGTGTTTTACTTTATATTATACTTAACAACTTCTCAAAGTTTTGAGTTTGTATTGAAATTTGATACTAGGGCATGTTCAGAAAATTATTGCTAGGTTAATCACATATACATTATATTGGGTTCGAATAAAATAAAAATCCGTGATGGGTACTGAAGATAGATGCAACAAAATGTAATTTTCATTACATAAATTTCACATATAAAAAAAACCCTTTAGAAAATTTTAATTGGTATTATTAAAATAATGGCTTTTAAAAATGTACTATCTACTAAAGGAAAATTGGAAAAATTTAGGATTTTTATATTGCACACTGTTTTACTTTATATATTTTTTTTAATAAAAAAAAGAAAAATGTATATTATAAAATTTATATACGTAAAAAATACGGACATTATATTAACTACAATAATAAATATTATTTTAAAATTATTTACTTTTTTGACAAATTTTGCATCATCAAAGTCTGCAAGTCAAGCATTCTTGATAAACCTGATTCCGAATCAGTACAATACATTTACCACAAATATTTTTTAATTATTTTTCATCGTCAAATTTGAGAAAAAATATTTTTCTTACATTTCCTCTGATCACAATGCATATAATCAGACGAAAACGTACTCAGTACGGCTTACAGTCTCCACAATATCCTAAATATTTTCTTTTTAATATAAAGGTGACAAAATATGTACTTCCTATCTACATATATACATATTTTCCTTCTCTATAATTAAAAAAGAAAAGAAACACAGGACTTAAGATACCCCTCGTGAAGAGGAGGCAGTTACCATGCGTTCGAGAGGTCAAACTCGCCTATTGTGTAAAACGTTCGTAACAAAAACAGTACGACCTTTGCGATTTTCAGTGATACTCTATGCTACGTACTTTGCGTCAGGGATGAGTTTGACGTTACTCCTTGTGGGCCATTTAGTTGCGTCACACTATTATACGGGTGGTTTGAGTTACACAACACTGTATACACATTGTCCATTTTACTTAACTTTTCGAAGAAAGGTATTAGGTCCAGGAGTTCTGAGTCTGTCATATCATCAAACCATGACGCCACTGGCACCTAGAAACAAACAAGTAACAATATGTTAACAACCTAACATTAATTAACAATTAAACTAATTTTTATAGATAAGTTTATCAAAAATATTGTTACTACTTTCATTATTAACGTCACATTAAGTTGAGAATTAAGTAGCACTTTTTAAGAAGAAAAAAAAAAATAATAAGATGAAGGGAGAAATTTGCATACGTAAATATTATTTAAGAATCATAAATACCACCAGAGGTGGTCACGGAACTTCTAATACGAGTCACGCTGAACTTTCCATCGAATAAGATTGTATAAAAATAAGTGGTCAGCGCAGGGATTTAGACCTGAGTGGGGCTAGTCGGTCTTAAACCATAGAAACAGGAAAAATCCGACGTTAAAATATAATAAAAAAGATTTACTAAAATATATAAGTACATGCATTTAAAATTTTGTGACATTTGTTCAATAGTCGAATTCAGTGGTAACTTATATAATTTTCTTTAATACTTTATTACTCTTCTGCTTATCTTATTTGTAGATTCCCAGGTCTAACTTACAAATTAGTACGGAAAAGGGTACTAGAAACTAACAAAGTTTATTAAACTTTTTTCTTGGCATTTTTACAATTATATATACCATACATTTTTAAATGAATAATGTAGATAAATCTAATATTTTTTTTTTCTTGTTCTTTTATTTTTTTATAAATAGATTCTTATGTTCATTTCGACCGCCACTCTATAATACCGTGTGGAGGTGACGTAACGGACTACTCGGGGGAAGTCCGTTAAATTCGAATATCCAAAAATGGTGTCAATATTAAATTAAAAGTAAATTAAATTACAAAAAATTTACCCGCTAACCGTAATTTAATGCGAAAAGAGTCCGGAGTTTATTTAAAATGAATTCATATAATTTTCGTTTTAAACACAGCATAATTTTGTCCGTTAAATCAGATGTCCGTTAAATCGGGGTCTGTTAGATCGAGGGTTCACTGTACACAGAAAACCAATGAAGTTCAAAAATTGATTAATTAATATATTCCAAATGTTTCTTTCCAATTTCTATTACAGTCATTTCAATCCATATTGAATTCCAGCTGTTT
Source organism: Sperchopsis tessellata (assembly GCA_033557685.1). Taxonomy (NCBI): domain Eukaryota; kingdom Metazoa; phylum Arthropoda; class Insecta; order Coleoptera; family Hydrophilidae; genus Sperchopsis; species Sperchopsis tessellata. The sequence goes on from JAWQRN010000402.1 coordinate 18,642, forward strand.
ATAATCATTGTAATTTCGTTTTTAATTTTATTTACTTTCTAATTTTTATATATTTTTGATGATAGATCTGGTTGTCCAGAAATTTCGTGTGGATTTTTAGGAAAAATTTTTAAATGTGTATTTTTAGTTTAATTTTGTGCTACTTTCTACAACCTTTCTCAATCTCTCTAGTAAATTAAATATTCCAATTACCTAAAATTCTTTTGCCTTCTCAAGAGCGGTTTTTAATGTCATCCAAATTTTTTAATTTTTTTTGCAATGAACAGAATAAATGAAAATTTGAAGGCGCTATGTCTGGCAAATACGGTGGATGGTATTCCTATTCAAAATCCAATAATTTCTAGCGGACAATCATAGAAACATGCGATATTGCATTATAATGCTGAAAGACAACACTTTTTCTGTGGTTCAATTTATGGATTCACCATTTTACAATCCCACCAGATGCATAATATTACCTTTCTCGGATGAAGACCAGCTTTAGGTGTGGTTAATGGATGATCAACTATTCTTTTTCCAAGATTTTTTCCAACTAAGTTGTTGTAGATAATCCATTTTTCATCTCCTGTTACTAATTGTTTAAAAATGGCACGTTTTCAAAGCCAGACACACGAGTTATTTATATATCCAAGTTTTATTAAATGCTCGTGGATGGTAATTTTCAATATATTCCGTTCTTCTGCTAATTCTCTTATTATATAAGGAGGATTTTCATTGATTAACAAATTTTTTTTACTTTTAAACCGTATGAAGTTTCTGGATAACAGTGTGCTGGCTTTTCTTTTTGTCGACGTTACATCCACCTTTGCAGGAGACATTATATATTTATTCATTCAACTACTCTACAGACCAAAGGTCGTTTATATAGTAGGCACTTACACAAGTTTCATAGTATATTACAGTATTTGTCTTAATTATATGTACATAAACAAGTTAATTAGCAATGATTTAATTGAAATTAGTTCAGATGCTACGAGAATTTGTTTTTCAATGACGATAAAAACCGAGTTAAGGAAAGATGAAAGAGGTCAGTTAATTTCTTAATGGTATGGAAGGTTGAGTAGATTGGTTCGAGCATGAGGCAGATAAAATAAATTGTGGTGATATACGTAGGTATTTGGAATGTGAAAGTTAATTTTTGATATAGATGTGGGATCATCCCTCAAATTACGGAGGAGTATGAACAAGTATACTACATCTATGAACTTGCGACGGTCCTTCATTGAGGTTATTTGAAACATGTCAAGAAAGCATAATTAGGAAATCCCTGATCAGGGTATATGTAAGTTTTACGTAGATGTAGGTATTTTAAAAAAATTATAAAATAAAATAAAAAGATACCAGTTTGTGGTAGCCTAATCACTGACATCGACGATTTGATAATAACATAACATTTGCCTAGATTTAACCCATAATATAATTATATGAAAAATTAAATACTATGAATGTACAATCAACTGTATATTTTTAAAACATTTACATTTACAAAAGTAAAAAATATTTATATTTACAAAAGTAAAAAATATTTATATTTACATAAAAAAATGTAATCGTTGTTGCGCATTTGAAAAGATTGGTTTATTATCTAGATTGGGGCTTCTTAACAACAATTGCATGATTTTTAAGAATACCTATATTTCTGGTGGAGGTGTTCGCTTTATTCTTTGTTACAACTTCCGAACTAAAATCTAAAGTACACATCATAAGTCAACAAATTCTTCACCTGCATATAAAAACAATTTTTCTTAAGAACACTTGCTATTATGATATCAATAAATATTTTGATGGAAGTCTGCAAAGTGCACTGGTGTGACTAGAAAATGTGCAAAAATAGCATAAAATAATTATTGTTCACTGATTTTACTGCATGTTGTTTGTATAAATAGAAGAGTCTCTTAAGACAACTTATTTTTACATAAAAGTGAAAAATTGTTCATGATTTTGGTTTAAAACTTAAAATTTATATAAGAAAGCTAGACAAAGACCCCAACTTAAGATGTTGGGTTGAGTACTCCCAGTCAAATAAAGATGTGTGTTTTGTATTATTAGTAAAATATAGTACTTACTGCATTATCTGGATGGAATATGTAGGAAGCAGGTGAATTATCTACTATGACGATTTGTTGCAATTCTCGCCCAAGCTTGTTGAGGTCCTTCACATAGTTCCCTCTGTGGAAGACGCAGCTTTCTCGGAACAGCCTTGCTCTAAAGACACCCCATCGGTCTAACAAATCAGCTACGGGATCTGCATATTTCGCTAGTGATGCAGTGAACAAAACGCATTCATACAATTCACCCATTCTCTTTAGGAAATCGTCAACGTGCGGCCTCTTCAGCACGTACACTTGATGTACTGTGCCGTCTATTTCAACTGGTACTACAAAGTCTGCATTGCTAATTGGCTAAAAAAAAAAAAATAGGGCTGTATAAGATTGATGTGAATTTTAAATGACATTAATAATTTTAAATGTATCAAGAAGGTATAACACAAAAAAAACATTAATACCATAAGTACTGTAATATCGCAAATATAATGTGCACCCTTGTATAATGCGTATGTATGATTCTGTCTAAAAGTTTCAAATTGGAAATTCAAGAGTATAATATACACCCGATTACTGCCCGTTAGATCCACTAAAATTTTTATACTGCAGCGTAATTAAGTAAAATAACAAAGTACAACATACCCTCCCACCTGCAATGTTCAGCTGCTACAAGAAATAGCATGGTATCATACACGACGCACGAATTCTCATGTTGCTGTATAACGAACCCATCTAAAATGCAAAATCTACTTCAATCACTATTGAACAGAATCTCAGAAAATTAGAAGCGTACCAATGTCAGTTCCTAAAATTTCATGGGTCCTGAAAATAATGGCCTTGGGTAGGCGGTATTTCATTGAGAAAATCAAAAAATGAGAGTGTGTATATTAGCATTAGTTAATGCATGACAGAGATACTCGTAATTATAGCCAACACATATAAAAATTAGGTTTCTTAAAATTTCAACTGATTTTTCTCTTTGAGGCCAGACTTTATATACTTGTCCAGTATTGAAATGACGTACTTTTTTTTGTACATCAGTACAAGAATCCACAATTAATTGAATACATACTGAAATTTACTAAGATACCAACTGAAGGATCAAAGATTCCCAGGCAAATGGGGAGAGGTTCAATATTTACAGTATATACCGGCAAATAAGCCGACCCTTATAAGTAGAAAAATCGACTTTAAAATAGGAGAAATATTAAATACTGCAATTTTAAGCCAAAATTTGCCTTTCGGATTATACGCCAGTCAGCTTATAAGCCGGTATATAAGGTAAATAGGTCGATGAGGTATACCAGGAAACTAAAAGGGGTAAAACAAATTTAAATATAACTTTTAATACCTACATTGTAATATTGGAAAAAATTTGGTAATTGAATTCGAAAAGAAAGATAGTGTTTATTTTGAGAGAATCTCCAGGATCTTTATTGGAAACTACTATTTTTGAATCAATAGTCTATTTAAAAAAAATGTATATATATATATATATATATACATCATGGAATCAATGGAAAATACAAATAGCGTAAAATTGAAATTCCAATAAACATCCCTGTGGTTCTCCCAAATAAAAAACTGTGAAACATCCACTCAATTAGTCTAAGGGAAGAAAAACTCACAAATTTAAGGAAAGCTACAATGCTTATCTCAGTCCAACATACATCAACAAAATAAAATAGAATTTGCTTACCTTAAAACTGCTGTGCACAAGTGTTTCATCTAAATCTATGACCATGCACTTTTTGTGCATGTCTTGGTGCCGAACGGGAGGTAGAAGGTAACGTGGTGAGCCCGATATCGAGCAAGAAGAGTCTTTTCCTGGGTCACAGGGATCAAAAGAGTATTTACTCTTGTTCCGCCCCAGGCAGCACAGTAATGACCGTAGGAAGCCTCTTTTCGCCTTCTTGTTTTCTTCGCCTTGCTGTACTCTCGTTTCTGATACGTCATTTTCGGACCTTGGTAAGGTTCCTACAATTTAATAGAATAAATTAGAAAACAAAATCTATGTTTTATGAGCCCAAAAGTCAAATGTTTTAAAACTGCAGTTTTAAATTTTTATCCCTATTTGTGAGATTACAAAATGCAAATAATCTTTTAAATTACCTTATGACATACAAAATGGTTGGTTGTTTGCCATGACATATTTATCGTCTATTATATATGACCAGATTTTTCAGGAATAAGGTCAACAAAATTTCAACTTAACATACCAAAATCACAAGATTTACAACTGAGTAGCAGTACCTTGTAGAAACAAGACCCATCAAAAAGATATAATGACTACTACAGATATAGGATTATGAAATAATATCTATGCAAATGTATGTTGGACTGTCCATATTTTATTAGTAATAATATTTGTGGTCAGTGATAGATTCTCATTTTTATAAGTCTTCCTAAAAAATATTTGTGGAAAGAAAAATGTAGTCTATGTTGCCATACGACAGTGGTGATTTATCACAATCTTACAACAAAAGGAAAAACACCAGATGTACTAGGATATGGAAAATTTAGTCTGCAAATTTTAAGGACAAACAATACAGAAAAATAAAACTAAAGTCTTATTTAGTTGTACTCAAGGAAGCAAATATCTCGATTGTAGTGCGTAAATTATTATATGTTTCATTTGTGCCTTATTATAAACTATTTCAAGTACACAGAATATCGTAATTAGTACCTATTCAACATCCACACTGTCATTTGTCACTTTCTCATTATCTTATAAATTTAACAAAGATCAAATGATGATATCTTCAAAATGTAGCTCATATTATTTTATAAATTGAGATAATACTGACATATAATCGATGATTTTTTAATTGGTTAGTTTTTGCTAAATCTACAAACTGCAATCTTGAAACATAAGTAAAAACAAATGTACATATCTAATCTATAATTTGTAATGGTTCGTTTCTCACTTTATTACAAATCATTTAATCTGCAAATATATATGCAAAGTGATAAATGTAACTTTTATTAAAATTATTTCTTAATTGAAACAGCTTATTGATTGTTCAAACTTATATATACAGAATAGATTAATTATTGTAAACATTAATGTACTCAGACCTCTCAGAACTTTTTAGAAGTGGAACAAATTGCCTGTTTACAGTCATAAGCTTTCTCTATGTCAACAAATGCACATAATATATTTTATTAATACCTAGATAAAAATTCTATCATATAAAATTCGAGATACAATTGTACCTCATCTATGTATTTTTTAAGGTTTTATAACCAATACCACCTATGTGCGCTACTTTGAATCTAACGTCTCCTATAAGTATGATTACTTTTTATAATTATAACTACACACCCTTGCTAGTCCCTTTCAAGGTGGGCACTGCCAGCTATAAGCTTCCTTCGTTCTCCCCTATCTTGGCAAACTTCTGTAACCTCTACTAACTCCGTGCACCTTATGTTTCTTCTATTTCCTACTTGTCTACTTTTATACTACCTACCTGTTTTATAATTCTGTGCTCACTCATTCTTTCTAAATGCCCAGATCAGTCAAAACACCTTCTATATGCGATTTGCCACACTATCCATCACGGCACATTCATTCATGAATTTTTAACAGTATCAATCCGTCTCTTGTTGCATATACTTTTAAGATAGTCCATACCCACTGCATCTACCACTGCCAGTTCCTTTCCGACTCACACTTACCTTTTTCTCAAACACCAAACCAATTCTTTCATCTCTTGAAAATGTGCACTCTAGATATGAAAACTTTCTACTTCTATTGTGCATTCATTTCTCACTGTCTTATTTTCAAACACTAAAACTTTCATTTTAGCTATCCTTTCTGTTGCTTATGTGATCTAACTTCGACTGCCACTCTTCAATATGTTTACTTAATATCGCTGCATCATCAGCATATATTAAAACATTCACATTAATACCATCAAGTGTTAGTCCTTCCGTCTCCATGCAAACCTCACAGATATATTTATCAATAAAAATATTAAATAGGCAAGGGGACAACTCACAACTTTGCCGATAAATAAAATAACCAAATTATACACCAGATATTACTCATTTAATGTTAACAGATATCAAAATACATACACATGCAAATGTCGGAGATATATATATATATATATATCATAAACCTCTCAAATTATCGTACGGAAAAAAGTAAATTGAATGCTTATGAAGAATAATAGAAACAGTAGCATTATAAAGCAATGGTCAGAGGATGTTTAAAATTGTAATGAGCTACCAAAATAGTAGAATATTAATTATATGCTTAAACACAGATAGAGATTTGCATCAAACAAAATCACAGTAAAGCAGCTGCCCATACAATAAGAAAAAGATCTGTTGTACCCCACAGTGTAATATTAATATTACAAATATCTGTTATAAAGGTAATCTAATTCTCAAAACGAAGAAATTAATTCCGGAGGATACGTCCATAGGTTCTATAAAAGACATACAATTAGGTAATAATGGTTAATAAAGTTTGGATTTTGAAATATGTCCAGAAATTTAAAACTGTTAACAATAATTAATATTTAAGCAATTCTATGATAAACCTATACATAAGCTTAAATGCAATTAATCAAACTAGTTGTGGAAATGTCAGAGTTTATCTACAGAAAAAACTGATGATATTAATTTTCCAAGAAAAGTACATAATACACCCACCAACACCTTTGAGCCATAACTAACCTGAAGTCTTGCCAATTTAATTGGCAAAACACGGTTATAATAACAACTCCTATGAATTTCAAAATAAACAAGTCACTCTCGTACTATTTCCATTTTTAGACTACACTTTTTTTTTACCAATTAAATCTGTTTACAAGCCGGAAAACAAAATTAAAAGATACATAAATACATGGATTAAAATATCCCAACTCATTTTTGGCATACATTGTAAAACTAAAATTAGTCCGCGATTAAAATTTGTGGTTCGATTGTTTTAATTGTTTTGGATCGTTACATTTTTCATCTGCCCACTGCTTTATCATGAACGTTTCATTAAAAATTAAAACTCATAATTCCTATTGTTAAAGTTTTAATATTAAATTGGTACAAATTCCTCAATTAACCATTTAAAAGGATTTCTGTTCAGTGTTAAAACAGTGTTCTCACTATTATTTCTTTGGTCACTAATATGGAATTTGTTTTCGAGAACATTTTTATTTAATACTTTAAAAGTGGCTGATGATCAACTGACTGTTAAATATGGTACATTTTGAAGAATACCACTTCTCATCACTGTAACTGCATTCTCTATGGAGATCAGTTTTTATACCGTGTGCAGTTCGGCTCCATTCTCTAACAATCCTAATTAAGTCGCATGCAAGAGACTTACTTCTTGTATATATATATTGTAAAACTGATCTTAAAGAGGTTCTTTTAAATATAATGAACAAATTATTTTTAAATTTAAGTCTACAATGCCAAAAAATTATTTAATTTAAAAATTGTAACTTAAAAATATAAACACATAAATGTGACATTTTAACCCCCCAAACACCTTGATCATTTATGGAGAGTAAAAGATGTGTACTTAATTTGAAGTTGTAATATTTTATAAATCAAATTTGTACTAAATTCGTGAATACAGGCAATTAAATAAATAAAAAATGGCAAAATAAAGTTTTTTGACAATTTGATCAAGGTAAATAATGACAGTTTTGTTTCTAATATTCACACAATTGTGAAGAAATATAGAATTGGGCCACGCATTATTAACTTTGTATATAATAAGCTTCACGAAAAACAGTTCCTTCCAAGGTGTTTCCATATGCACTTTTTTGTAATGTTGAAACGTGTCTAAAATTGAATAGATTTTCATATCAAGTTTCTATCGCTACTCAACCCTTCTCTCAAACAAATTCACTGAGAACAAGAATAATAAATTTCTTGATACAATCAAAAATCTACTTACAGTATAACAATCCTTAAAAAAATTTATTTGACAAATACTGATGCTGTCATTTTATTTTGTATATAAATACTGCTCAAAAACTTTGCAGCACATAACTTTTTTTTGTGAAATATTTTCAAACTGAGTATATCCCTATGATTTTCTATCGTACTACTGAATCAATTATTTGAAAAATGTAACACCCTTCTGATAACAATAAACACAGAGCATTGTCTTCCGTCCATAGCAATTTGGACTTGCAGTCGATGTCTCTGGTTTGCTTCGAGTTACCCATGATCTTTTACGCTTAGGATTCTCAAAATGTATCCATTTTTCATCGCCAGTCACAATTCGATGGAGAAATGACTTTCTTTTGTACCTGGCGAGCAGCATTTCACAAGTGGTTTTTAGGTTTTCATTCAGTTCATTGGGAACCCATTTTCCCACCTTCTGGATCTTGTCCATGGATTTAAAACGTATGGAGACGGCTTCTCGTGTCACATTTAATTGATCCGCGAGTTGTTGTTGCGTTTGAGCGTCTCCTCATCCAACAATGCATGCCATTCGGTGTCTTCAAACTTTCTCGGTGGTCTTCCACATTCTCACGTCAAAATGCCACTTTTGAATTTTTTTAACCACTAAAAGCATTGTGATTTACCAAGAGCATGCTCACCTTAAGCTTCGACAAGCATTCGATGCGATTCTGCAGCAGTTTTCTTCAAATGGTAACAGAAAATCAATGCTGTCGCCAAAACATAGTTTTCAGGCACAAAATTCGACATGTTCCATGCTATGAAAAAATATGTTGTATGAAACTTGTATTGTTGTGAGTTTAAAGCCTTTGACAAATATGAACACAAGAGAAAGGCACCAATGACACGGTTTGATACTACATTGAGAAGTAGAGCCTACTATGAGCAAATTCCAGTTTCATATTTACAAACCATTGTATATAATTTCAGGTAAATATTTTTTTTTTATAGGTTTTCTATGATCGGCCATGAACCATTAATAGATTGTGGGTAAGTTGGTTGGCTTTGTAGGTTGGATTGTCCATTGAGAATCCGTCCTGGCTGTTTCCTTATTCACATCCTGAGAAGTTTCCCTTTCAAGCTCTAGTACTAATCTATAGTACCCTGTGGCGTTTCAAACAGTGTACCTCTCCTCTGGTGATTGCCAAGATGTTCACTTATTGTTCTAACCTCTGTTTATATTTGGTGCAGTATTTCCAGGTTAGAGTTGCTGGCTGTGCCCCACAGTTGAACACCGTATGACCAGATCGGCTTTAGGATGATCTTATACACAAGAAGTTTGCTTTGAAGTGACAGCCCTGAGCGTCTTCCCATCAGCCAGTACATCTTATTCAGTCTCATGTTTAGTTCCTTTCTCTTGGTGTTTATGTGATCTCTTCACGTAAGTCTTCGATCAATGTGCATTCCCAGGTATTAAATACATTCTTTATGGGGTAGTACCTCTTTATTCATCGTCACACCAGGGCAGTTTCCTCTGCGCATTGAGAATGTGATGTGGTTTGATCTGGGTACACCCACTTTTATCTTCCATTTCTTCAGTCACTGCTCAATTTTACTTAGTTGTGTCTGAAGCAGTGCAGATGCTTGTACTGCGTCAGAATTGCTTGCAAGTATTGAGGAATAGTCTGCAAACGTGGCTGTCATGGCATTTTGTGTTTCTGGCAGGTCAGCAGTAAATAGTAAGTACAATATCGGTAAATATAGAAAAAAAAAAAAAAAGCTGACATTACGTATTTATCTTTTGCACACCTAATGTTGAATTGCAATTCACTTTTAAACTGAAGACTCTAGTCAAATTGATTACTCATAATATTTTACAAATCTGTAGATAGAAAATAGAAGCTTCCAAAAGCAATTTTTGTGAAAAAATATCGCCTAATAATTGTTAATTAATGTAGAAATAGATCAATGTTAAATAAACTAACGACTAATGACCATCCTTATTTATTTTGCCACAAAAGTATTTCTTCCTCTGCTTTAAATACTAAATTTACCTATTAAATAACAGCTAAGCTAAAACATAATTTGAGATAAATATTAAAAATTTTAAAACTGAATATTATAGTGAAAATAAAGTGAAACTCATTTGTTTATTACTTTTCAGGTCTCCACTATTAGCTAACAGTTCAATCTTAACCAGTAGCTAACAAACTTAAAAAAAAGACAAAATTTTTCAAAACTTTCATTAAATATCCTAGGAATTTCTCATGAACTAAAACATCTAGTCAGTTAAGTCTTTTAAAATTTGGAAGACATTTTTTAGTTTTAAATGGCACCTAATGTAATGTAATTTAATCTGAGATATATCAATATAGCTTCGAAAAAGCCAATATATTTAAATATAAATTTCTCATCTATAATGGATATATGAAATTAACCAATAGTACTAAATAATATTTCATCAATAAAATACATGTCATACTGACAACTTTAAACTTTATAAAATAACATCTCTTGGTATCATAATTCATACTTTCCACTTCAACTTTTTGGCACTGATTCAAGAAAAAAAAAATTGTAATGCAGCTATATTGTGTCAAATAATGTCTATTAACATTTAAATGAAAAATAAAATTCTATAGAAGATAACACTGTTCAATATTTTTTTAAAAATACGATATTAAAAACTTAACAATACCTGAAGGACAACATTTTGAGAGCGAAAAATCAAAAACCTATAATCCTAGAAATTGTTTAATATGATGGGGAACTAACTAAACAGATGGATTTCAAAACATTACTGAGGAAATCTGAGCAACACTTTCCTGTAATAAAATTTTTCCAAGAGCTAAAAATAGGAACAAAAACAAGTAGTTGTTTATGACTTGTTAAAAATAAGATATTTGGGTCGTTTCAACTATATACAATAGAAATGTTTTCAAAATACAATTGTTTTAGAATACATTTGATTTTTCATTAATTTTACTTTGTATATACAGGGTGATCTCAAATTTTCAATCCCATAATTACCTACAAGAAGTATAAAATATGAACTAGGGTAAAAAGAAGGGCTTGTATGAATTTAGTTGAGACTTAATAAGCTTACCAACATCAAGAATGATGAAGTAATATCTACCCCGAAAAGGAAATGGCACCTTATCTTTATTTTCTTTGAAGGGCCATATTTTTGTCTTTATGGAACCTTCAAATTTATGTTGCATTACAGACAAAAAAAATTGAATATATCCAAGAAATGACAAGAACTAAAATTATTAAATATTCAAAATGGGTTCCGTTCACTGCTTAACAACATATTTTACGCTCTTCCGAACTTCTTAACCAATTTTATTAGTCAAATTCAAAATACATTTACAGATACGTTGTCTTAATAAATAACCCCCCAGAATAATTGTGGATCTGAAGTGGACACGATTCTGAGCAAAAATATGTCAATTCAGATTTCGAAGGTGAAATTCAAAATCATTATTGAATAAATTTTGAGTTTAACTGGGTTTTCCAATACTAAGTGACAAGTGGATCTATCTCATTTTTCTAGGACTTAACGATACATTTGCCCAGTCAGGTTTTATATATACATATATATATATATATATATTTTATATATATATATATGT
>JAWQRN010000403.1:0-30181 GCA_033557685.1 Sperchopsis tessellata
ATATAATTATGTGGAAAGATTTGTGCTCAACCTGTGCAACAGGAAATGGATTTAAAACAATTTGAAATATGTGGGAATATCTCGTTTACCTAGTCGCGAGGTACTATTCTTACATATATATATATATAAATTTATGTTCTTTTCTCCAGTTTCGTCACCGTAATGTGAGTTGAAAGACGTCTTCAGCAGTCACAAGTTAAGATTCATACATTGACACAAGAACCATTTCACATTGGTTGTTGCATATGAAACTATTTTATTCTGTCTCGTTTAAACATGAATAAATTTCTGCTAATTAAAATGAATATATTATCGCTTATCTTAGATTTATTCGTACAGGATCTCGTCCAGAATATAGCTCCGTACGTGTGTGGAGACTGTTCACGTGCTACAAAGCGGTTCTTTGGATTGAAAGGATAGGTTTTAATGTATTACACTCACTATATTATTTCCCACAGAAGGTTAGAGTTTCTGAAGAGTCTTTTGTATACACAAATATAATAACTTCGCGTATATGAAATGTAAATACTTATAAAGTTGAATTGTGTAACATCGCGATCAAAATCACATTTGCCCAAAGAAATAAAAGTTCCTAACTGATACTCGGAGTATGTCAAGCACGTCTCTGCTCTTTTTTTTCTCACCATATGGTTGAGTTTTCCATAGGATAGAGGTTAGGCAGCACAATATACAGTTATATGGAGGTGGTGGCTGTAGTAAGGCGTAAATATACCGCTGCCGATGGAATATATGAAATATATATATATATATAATTATATCTATTTTATCAAAAAAAGCAACTAAAACTAAGAGTAATACTAAGGAGGATAGTTTCTGATAATAATCAAAAAAAGGAATCGCCATTATGATCGGACGATTAAAGATCCCCGTTGTGATACGAAAAGATAGATTCCATCAAGAATTGACAATTCTCCTATCCTCCGAAATAGACGTGGTGGGGATGGTTCAGTCTGTTTGGACTTCCGTGGAAGTTCGATGACGTATCTCAGAAGGTATGCTGATGATAAGACTGCTTGGTTCAGAGCGAAGCCATGCCAGATGGTTGAATCTGTGTAAAGAAATGTGTTTGAAACCGGAAGTAGCCCAGCTACATGTTTTTACTGTTAATAATATACATTCACAGATTTTCGTCGTTAAGTGATAGAGCATTTCTCAAAGAATCTGCTATATAAATAATATCATCGACATAGATGGAGTTGAGCTTACACGAGACAAACATAAATTCTGACCCTTCATATTTTAAAATTGTTTAATGAGTTTTATGTTGGAATTTTCAACCATTTTTATCTTATGGAACACTAACACTAATTAATGATATTCTACAGCGTTATTATTTTTATTACTTTATATTAGTCTTGTGGCACACCTGTGAATCTTTTTCGGTACAGACTTTTAATGTTTTGGAATTTGTTCGAAGTGAAGTAGCGTATTGTTTGTTTTTACCACATTTACGGCAGGTGAATTTAGATTTACCGTGGTAAAAAGTAGGCAATTCATACAAAGCTTACGAGATTTTGGTAAATAATGTTGCAATAGCTTTGCATTTATCACACGAATAGATTTAGTATGCTTAATGGCATACGAGGCAGCAAGAAATTTTTGTCTTTAACTTATTTGCAATTTCTCTTTTGCACTGAGTGCTAGTGATATTGTTCAGCCGTTGTAAGGTGAGTATTCAGTATTTGTAACTATCATTGTATATATTGTATCTACATGTGACAAAGTAAATACAAAAACATTAAACAAAATGCATTATAATTACAATGAAAATTTTAAAGTAACGTCATGTTTATGTAATAAAGATATATTATATTAAGTAAGATAAGGTGCATTAAGAATATTGTTGTTTATTTTCTTATATAATGTCGGCCTATTTCCGCTACTATGACCAATCACCGACACCAGGGATTTGACTCCCAAATTTTTCTGCATCCAGTGTTCCAACTGGAATTGGGTTCTTTTACGTGCATGGGGTCTTCCTTTTTACCTACAATATAAAGGGCCCACAGTATTACGTCTCTCTCGAAAGACGAGCATCACAAAGACTAATCACAAAAAGCCTTCCACCTTCATGTTTAGTAGCCTAGTACGTAGCCACTAAGCTAACAAGACTGCTTATTAGAAATATATTAATATAATATTTTAAGTTCCGAAAAATTCTATTATTTTCTTTTATTTTATTTAATAATTATGAGTTTGTGAAACATATGTACCATAAGGCTCTGGCGATTCTCATTGATCAATCAGTCAGTCCATCACATTTGCATTTGCCTAGGACTAAAACGTAATAAAGCTGGTTATAAGCGTTCACGATGTTACTACTGGCACATGCACATACTGGGGAAACACGCATATGTATATACTGGTGAAACACGCATATGTAGATACTGGTGAAACAAGCACAGTTTAATCAGAAATCAGATCAGTTTTATATAAAGATGAGCACTAGTCTTATTTCTTATGGATAGTGTTATTCTAAAACTATGAACAAAGTTGAGTTCTAAACCCAGAAACGTGCACGTATAATAACCCAATTCCAGGTGGAACGCTGGATGCGGCAAAATTTCCAAGTGTGGGAGCTGCATCCCTGGCGTCGGTGATTGGCCATAACAGTGAAAATGGCCGACGTTAAATAAACAGACAAACAACTACAAGTAGATTTGATAATTGAAATAAGACATGTAATTGTGAATTGCCCGCATACATCTGAAATGTATAAGATTTAAGATTTAAGATTTTAAGTAAAAATGAGCGTCAATTGAATAGTGCTGGTAATAGATATATATGATTATACTTATGTAGCTAAGGTTATGGTAAATTACTAGTCTAGTCGGCTAACACCAGTGCATTTATCTCTCCGAAGTCAACTGACCAGAAACTAATAGCAATGTTGAGAAGAGTAGACCACCGTATGATCAGATTAAAAGTACAACCAGCATAAAAGTAAAAATATTGCATTTAGAAAAATGATGTTTAATCTGTGAAAATAATACTCCCTCAAAATAAGCATAATAATCGGTTTTTAGTAAACAAAATTTGAAAAAAATATTTAGATTTCGCTAAAGATGTTCAAGTATGTTGTTATTATTATTACAGCTAGCTGGTAACCGTAAACAATCAAGAAGAAACTAATTCACTAAAAGAAATGTTAAAGATCTTGTTTGATATTTAAGTGCTCAGAAAATCTCAGTAGAAGTTATTGACATTTAACTGTCAGTGTGACGTTTAGATTTAACACTTCTGCTGTATCTAACTTCAAGTGACAGGTCGACATTGCACTACAGATGGGTATAGTCACATCCACATAGAATTAGCAATGCAACATTGGTAATATAATCAGTTTGTGCATTCTTTATTAAACAACGGAGTCGTTCCTTTATAACAGCAATACTTGAATGTATAATTTACGGACTTTTTGTTTTCCAAGATTAAAGAATGCAGAACTGACACTTGACATAAATTTCGCCACAAGTATGTGCATTAACTATAACTTCGATAAAATTATTATGAATGTGAACAGTTGATCTATATGCAGCACGTTATCTTCGACGTTGAGCGGCTTTTCGAACGTTGCACAACATCTACTGGTATTTCATTTTAAGTGCACAGAAATCCTCAGACAAAGTTATTGACGTTTAACAGTCAGTTTGACAGTTCAGACTGTCGACGTTATCTTCGATACACCGATTATTGATTACGACGTGGTTCATCTTCCTCTGCTAATCCATTGCTCGACAACGCCTGACTTTCAGTAACAGAAGCTCGTCTGGTAGCATATTCTGATTCGAGTTTTCAAGTAAGTCGGTATTCAGTTTCTGGTGGTGTTTTATTTTCTCTAAAGAGTCGTTTTGTTGCGCCCTGAGTATGTATTCTTGCTTTAGGTTACGTGGATTTTATAGCTTTAATAGCAAATCAAGCTACGTGTAAACTTCACAAAACTTTGATTTGTACATATATACGTAGGAATATTGCTTGACGTTTAACTGTTAGTTTGATGTTTTTTGTTTTGATATCTATGACGCTAACTCAAGATAATGCATGTTATGGGCAAAGTCGGATCAACATAATTATAAGATTTGTTTAATAATTTGCTAGGGAGCCGCTAAGATCTAGACATCTAGGCTCCTGTGTGTATACCCGATTAGGTTATACTACATTAGTTATACTACATAGTTTTGCCATAGATTCTATTTCGCCTTATTCACAAATCTCAGAAAGATTACGAGTACGAGCCCTCAGTGGCAGTAATAAAAAAAATGTTTTTTGTAGACTGCTCGTCCTTCTTGGATTATGAATCACCTTCATTATATTCAGCTCTATCCTTAGTGCTTGACCAGTCAGCCCCTTAGTATTAGCAGGTTCTGGTCCATCTCAAATCCTCTGACCTGTAACTTCCTTCAGAGTGTTATGAATAATTGCGTTCTCTAACCTTTTTATTTTGAGTTTCATTGAAACAAGTAGCATATATTCTGGTACGTGGTTAGTGTCCTCAAAACTCATCTTCACTAGTTTATTCGCTATCCCGTTACCATTGACTATATTAAACTTTCTCTGTACTCACGAGCAAGTCTCCAAATAGACGACACAATAGTTAAAAATATGGCATTGGTAGTGCAATATTAGTAGACAGCAAGGTGTAATCATATAAATACTCACTCCATCAACCCCGATAGCTCAGAATGACAATTTTATATCTGAAAACGGACGACATAGTACGCTATTAAAAAACTCCAAGAAATCTTTACATACATTATGGTTAATTTGGAACGAAATAAAATAATCGTTTGTGTTATTAATATTTGGTATATGGAATGAAAAATCATTGTTTAGTTGAGTTTTATATATTATTTCGAACTAGCCCATATATATTTAGCTGATTAGAATGTTAGTTCAGAAAGCTTTTCTTCTTCTTACAAACTGCAAAACAGTATAAGTACGTATTTGTTTGTAATATTCCCAACGAAAAATACAAAAACTACTGTTAAAATGAAGTGCAAAAATGTACGTTAAATTTGATCACTTATAAATTTTCACAAAATATTTACAAAAAGGGCATGTGGTTCTTGTGATATAGGGAGTTAATTATTAAATTTTAGTTTTTTGAAGTAAATGTGTATTTTTTTCAACAAAATTCCTTGGAAATGTACCAATTTTTTTATATTTACATATAAGTAGCAATAAGGTCTGTGAAAAACAGAAAAAGAAAATGGGGGTTGTTATTTAAAAAAAAATTGATGAAGTCATTGCGCAAAAATCAAAGATACCATAAATTAATTTATCCAGATAAATGCCATCTGCATTCTAAAAATTTAAATTGACCTGTCCAAGCAATTTTCTTAAAAGCTTTTCTTCTTCTTATTGGTAGGATCTCAATTACTGGTGATTCGTTTACCTATCCTGAGTTGCATGGAAGAGGTAGGCGGTTGTTCGACCTGTCCAATTTTTCATATTACTTAATCAGGAGAGTCGCCTTCGTCCCTCGGCTCGTTTTCCTTCTTTCCTTGCATTATTAGGTGTAGAAAATGCATATTTCATGTTTCGCATGACGTGTCCCTGGTACGATGTTTTTCTGGTCTGTCATTTTCAGAATTTCTCTATTCGTCACCATGCGAGGAGTACTTCTTCGTTCGTTTCGTGTTCTCTCCACGATATACGCAGCATACGTCGAAGATACCACATCTCTTAAACCTCCAATTTATTCAGTGTCGCCGTTGTTCAGATTTATGAATCCATGGCATAGTAGAGTTGAATATACATAGCATTTTAGCATATGGTGTCTTATTTTTATCGGTACTTCTCGGCAGCAAATAAATTGTTTCATTTTCATGAATATTGCTCTAGCTATTTCTATTCTAGTCCTAACCTCTGCATCCTGGGTTAGCCATGTACCCAGGTATTTCATCCTATGAACTTGTTGTATTGGTGCATTTCCTATTATTAGATTTACCGTTGCACCCTAGTCTCGACTAACTACCTTTGTCTTTGTTTATGTTTTATTGACTGCAAGTCCTATCTCGTTGCAGGTTTCTACTATTGTATCCATTAGCCTTTAAGACCCTCTGGGCTGTCTGCCATTATGCCCGCATCTTCTGCATAACGGATATTGTTGATGATCTTACCGTTGATTTTTATACCTTTTTCTACATTATCTAGTGCTTTGTCAAATATATAATCGGAGAATATGTTAAAAACTTGGGGTGACAGAATGCATCCCTGCCTCACCCTTCTTCTTATTTCGGTCTCGTATGTTTTGCTTTCTTTTAGTCGTACTGACGCCCTCTGCTGCCAGTAGAAATTCTTAATTATTTTAATTCATTTGTGTCCATGTTCACGTAATTTAGGATATCCATCATTTTATTGTGTATTACTTGATCGAATGCCTTCTTGTAGTCCACAAAATAAATATATACGTTCTTACCAAAATCCCTACACTTATGCAGTAGTACGTTTAAGCTCATACACGCTTCTCTGGTGTTTAGACCATCTCGACAGCCAAGCTGCGTTTCCTCCATATGAGGTTCGCACTTTCTGTGTATAAGTTGTTGGATTATTGACAGAAATATCTTTAAAACTCATCACACTTATTAAGCTATAATCGTTGCAGTTGTTGGCGTTTTTTTTTTTGATGGTATACATATTGACGAGAGCCATTGTTTCGGAATGTGGCCTGACTCATTTAAGTAGTTGAAAATTTGCTCTAAGATGTTTATGTTGTCTGCATCCAATATATTTAGCTCATCATATAGCTTTTATAGCCTCTGGCTTCGGGATTATAGGGCCCTCCTCGTGGAGGTTTTCGCCGATATAAGTCTCAATTGAATTATCTGAGAAATGGTCTCCTTTGTATTTTCGCAGTTTAATGCCAATTATTCTTTTTTTTTGAGATAAGCTTTCCATCTTCGCCTAATATTTTCGATGTTATGTGTTGTTTGTACATGCCGGTAAACTGTTTCACCTTTTTATGTATGTTAAAATAATCATGCTTTTCCTGAAGAGTTTCAATTTCCTGGCATCTCGATTCCATCCACTTGGTCTTAGCTTCCCTGATTTTCCTTCGTATCATCATGTGGACTTCTTTGTATTTTTAATGATTTCTTCCTTTACATCTTTTCCTCTTCTCCCTTAGGTTTATAGTTTCATCTGTCACCCATCTGTTTCTGCTCTGCAATACGTCGTCCTTTAGGTTGTCCGTACTGACTTTAACTACAGTTTCTCTGAGTTCTTCGTAGGCATCATCTATAAAACCGTTTTTGATATTGTATCTAATATAGAGGTATTCCTCTTGTTGAGTTCTTCGTTTATTGTGAATGCTACTTTAGAATAGCATTCCTATTCTTTCAGTTTTTCCAGATTTATGGTTTAATGTGTTAGATTATGCGTTTTATTCTGTTGTGTCTATATGCGGACGACAAACGGGTTGTGATCCGATGAAATATCAGCACCGGGATGTGTCTTTACCCATTTCATTGTATTTTTGTATCTATTTGATATCAATATGTAATCAATCTGGTTTCTTACTAGGCAGTTTATGTTCTCTCCTGGCGATCTCTATGTGTACAGTTTTCCGGCAGGGAGTTTAAACCAGGTGTGCGTTATTACATATTTTTATTCCTGATATAATTGTATCCATCTATCACCTCTCGGGTTTCTATCAACCATATCGTATTCTCCAACTATATTTTGTACCCTGCCTTGTCCGACTTTGTAATTGAAATCTTTACTTGGTCTCGTTTATTTGGTCTCGTTAGCTTCCGTAATTTTTCAATCTCTTCATACATCTCGTGTTTGTAGGCGGTTGGCGAATAAATATCAATTATGTTAAAGTTCAGTGGTTTATTTCTTAGTTGTAGCAGCATAATTCTGTCGGACTTTGGAATACATTTTATTACTGTTTCAGCTGTTGGATTTTGTTCCAAACTTTATCACCACACTGTACAAAAAATAGCAATCGATGTGATAAACCAATAGCAACTCTATCAGCTGAAGGTCGATATTTTTAACTGTAGAAAAGTAGACTAGTATCAGGAATTTAAAAATTCTGACATACACTCTGTATTTTCTGTGATACAGTAGGAGTATGTCTGAAATGAAATGATTAGTTTATAGATCCGTTTATTAAATTAATTTTGTTAAATGTGGAGAGCAATTATTTACCACTAATTTTTTTTATATTTGATAAAATTTCTATGTTTTGGCGAATAATGTTTAATTATTGGTTAGTTCTATGATATATTTAATCTATTTATTTGATGTAGTTCCACTAGATATAGATATATGTCTGCTACCTGCTATATCCAAAATTTGCCATACTCAAGCAAGGCCCAGTCTATGTAAAAACACTAATCAAGCAAGTCCATGTGAGCCACCATTGCAGCACCTATTCAATCAAGCAGAAGATAATTTATCAACCTAACCAATTCTACAGCAATCACATTCATCCACATGTACCCATTACTATTTGCCTGATAATTAATTATGTTAAAGGAACATATTCAAGTATATTAAAAATCTAAGTTTTTTTCGCAATTATTTTAAAAGAAAGTAAATTTAATTTAAAGGTACCATACCTATATTGAAAAAGCATATCAACCCATTCCCTTGTACCTTATATTTTTAACATAATGGATGAGACATTTTGAAGGATGATAATGCATTATCCCGACAAAGCAGAACAGTCGAATTATTTATCGGAATTAATATAATTGCCTGAGAAGACTATTTATGTTAATATATTTAAATTTTATTGAGTTATTTTAGTTGACCCAGATTTAGTAATATTCAAATCTACAAATTAATGCAATACATACGCTAAATTTAATAATTTTAACATGAAAATGTAATCCGTAATCCATAACCATTCATCAGTTTTTTGTTTTTACTATAGAACTATAGATTTAAATAATAACAGTATGCGGAAGTTTAATTTATGATTTATTCATTAAACTTAACTATTTTAAGGATAATGAAATAAAATTGAAATTAATTTACTATATAAGTTCAGCGCTACGTCTAGCATACTAATCAGTTTAGTTAAATATCTATTTTTCATTTTATATTTAAATTTAATAAAATTGATAGCGTTGTGTTTCAGTACCTTCGAGGCGAAAATTTCAAGTTTATCTATAGATAATATCCGATATGTCGATTGAATTGCAAACCTAATTTCAAAATAATTAAAACTTAAAAATCAGTTGTCACCGAAATTCGGATTTATGTCGCCTGCAAATGGCAAGCAAAATTCATTTACATATTCATATTATTTTTGATTGGTAATATGAAACGGAATAACTCATTTTATTTTGCTTTTTACTGCCGTATTTGGTTTCATCAATTACATTTTTTATGAAGAATATCGGAAAAATTATGAATAAAACATTTTCTGTTTGTTCAAATACGCTCAATATGGAAAATTAAACTAACCATACCACCAAATTTATCAGCTTAGGTAGGAACAGTTTAACTGTGTTAACACAAATCTACTTAAATATTCAAATAATACTGTTTCAGATATTTGATTATTTATTTTTAGCAAAGGTTGTAAGCGGTCTACAATTTTCGTGTGGAGTAAATGTGTCTTAAGAATGATTGAATTATTATTTATACCGAATATTGTCACGGAAATATACAATGTGTATATTTTAACACACCAATAGTTAGAATATTTGATAGTTAGTAAATAGTTCATGGCATTTGGGTTGGTCAGCAGAATCATGTGGTGTTCTGGGGAGTGACCTGATAGGAGCTGAAATTTAGTAAACAGTTTAAAAAATAAAGAAATAATCAGGAAATGGGAAAGGCCAATAGATTTTGATGTTAGTCTTGAAATGTGCAAGAAACGAGTTATTCATGTAGGTAGTTTTATGTGGTATATGCACTAGGGTGAGTGCACCCAGTTAACTGTTAATAGTCATTAGATTCAATTTAGTTTTATGCTTAGTTGTATTTGATAATATATTAAACTTAATCTCTTAAAATAATTTTCCAACCATTCAAATTAACACTGAACTTTTAAACTTGATCAAGGGAAGTCAAAACTTCTACCCAATTTATTTCGCAAAAAGAGCTTTAATGTGTCATTAATAACTGATCAAAGCGAGAGTTGATATTTAATTAAATATGTTACTTGTGCATATAATCTATACTCAAACAAAATTAGTTGCGTATATTGGCTGCTCAAGTAACTCAAGTTATGCTGCTTCGTGCATTAAGGTGATGCATGCTAAATAATTGCTTAGATGTGGATAGGCAATGACGAAACTGAATCCAAAATATGAATTTTAAATTAATTTTCATACATTTTTTAACTTAAAGAAATTTAAAATATGCAATAGGTATTGAAATGACCCGGGCTAGTTGTGGGGTCTTTTTTATGAAGAAATTCTTACCTCAGTCGCAAAATTAAAACAGTGGGATCGTTTAGTGAAAAATACACGAATTAATCTTCTATGTATACTAACCTTCATGAAATAAAACAAGAAAAAAACAAAATGATGATTTAAATGTCATTGGATCAAACATACAGGCGAAATTGTTTGTTAATTCATCAAATTAAACATAAATACAGAACAAACTGATAAATAAACAGGTTTGCCAAACTGCAATCAACCGCAGTCACCATATATAACAAGAAATTGAAGCGAACTTTTAAGCTCTTTCAACAGTTTCAACTTGCATAATGAGAAGACTATATTACCAGTTATCTTCAAGTTCTAGAAGCTATCGCCCAACATATATTTGTCTTGGGCTTGATGGTTAAGACAATCGTAATAAGCTTGTTTTATTGTATCGGCAGACTTACGTTCTGGGAGCTGAAATGCAAAAGAAATTTTGGGTAAGAAAATAATGAAAATTAAAGTGAAAAGCGTAATCGCCAAGATGGATACTTTACAATACTTGTACATGATGAAATAAAAACAGTTAAAATGATTCAGAAAATACCAGAAAATTTATAATATTACAATACAAGAAAATATAATATATCTAATCTATAAACAAATATGTTTTATAATATTTCAATATGCCAAGTATTTCAAACAAATTACTACTAATAAGTAATATGTTGAAGATGTTGAAAATATGGACAGAGAAAAATGATCATTGAAAGTAAATTTAGAATAAACCATGAAAGGGTTCTAATAATGTTTTGCCGTTCAGACAATTCCCCTTTCTACATTTCAACTCCTCTTCTATAGAAAAATGTAGCGATTAAAATACATTGACAACGTCATCAAGTATCTAGCGGGCTAACTTCTGTCAACAAAATATGCGATGGTTGACAAGAAAACCATGTATGACATATAGTGTCCTGACGTCTTGTACATAAGCTTACGCCTCGGTATAACTCATAACATATATTATCGAAGTGTTGAAGTTAAATGGCGTGTCAAACTGCTATATCATTCGTCAAAACGGCTCTGTCAAAAAAATGTAGCCAGTAGAATATTATGAATTTAAGACGCATGTGACTGAAAGGCCTTTGATAACTCGAGCAGGGTTGTGTCGCAAATCCTGCCACCCCAATTGTTACGCCACTGTCTGTTATGTATTTGCAACCTTCTTGTCTGATATATTCCACAAAGTTTTAGATTAAATGACTGACGACGCAAATTTCTTCATATTATGATTGTGATTCTTATTTGATAGTGGGCACCTATGATACTTTTTAAATTATAAATATCTGCTTTCCAGAGCAATATTTTATCGATGAACAGACTTAAGCATTAAATTCGTCGAAATTATTAAATTTGGCAGACGATAACTAAGTGGTTCGAACAATTTTTGTTTGGTTTCTGGGTACAATATTCTGGGGAAAGTTTGAAAGTTTAATGATCGTGCTGAATAATTTTGTTAGCCACAGCTATAGCTATCGGTATAGATTTCTTGCAAAACTTTGTTGTGGCCGAAGTTTTGTATTTTATCAGATCCTGGATCAGCTTTTAGTAGTTACTAGTTTGTTAGTTCCATATTCTCTTTATAAGTATATAAACCAAGTTTTTAAATTGTCTAGTAATTTAGTTTATAATTAAAATAAAATGATAATTAAAACAGGATATCTAGCAAAGGTCCAACTACTTTTTAAGTGTAAACTAGTACATATTATTTTTTAATTGACTTAAATAATCCTTGAGAATAAATAAGTTATGTGGAAATCTAGAAGTAGAACAAATACAATATATTTGTGACGGAAGGTAGGTAAAGTTTAATGTAACTACATTCCTCAAGCATGACGAAACAAACACAAGACATGAGTTCCCTAAAGATATTGCAACTATTAGTGAGCTCAGACAATATATAATTTGTATAACTAGTGTACAATAGTTAGGTAAAACTGAAAGAAACCGAAGTTGCAGCTGTTAAAATCAATATAAAAGATTGTTCCGAAAAACGATTGCTACAGACTGGAGACATTTAACTGACTAGAGCTTGATGATGCTCTAGGAATTAAGGCAAATTTACACATTTTTAGAACTTGACATCACAATGGATTTCTCTTCAATTCAAACAATATCATAAGCCCTCCCTTTTGCAATATATGTCATCCTGTTACAAATTGAAGGTGTTTATCATGTCTTTATATCCCGGAGTAAGATTTATATTGGGGAAATCAAGCTTATGATTACTACACGTCTTTAGGAGCTCAAACACTGCACTCGTCTTGGTCAAATTATTCAACCAGTCGTCACTGAACATCATCATTCGTAACGCCCCTAAAAATTCAGACAAGCTATTGAGGTTTATAATTCATTCCAATTCTTTATATTAGTGTTTTTCAACCTTTTTTACTCGTGACCCACAAAAAGAAATATTTACATCGATAGCCCCCTTCCCTCGCCAAGAGAAAACAACACGTTTTATTTATATGTAATGATTTATTTAAAATATAATTATTACATAGCACCATTTTTCAAAAATATTATTTTTTACACAGGTAACTAGTTTGTTAGTTACCACCCAGTTTGGTACCAGGTCACTGAATCGGAGTTATATATTAATTTGCAATTATTTTAAATGTCCTACGCATAAAAAAAGATCATCGTATAGCAATTTTGAGTTAAGAATAGCCAATAATGGAAACTATATTAACACACTTCGTCCGACATTACTCCAGAAAAGCTTGAATTTCCCAAGAAAAGTTGTAATGGCTTCTTTGTAAGATATAAGGTTGCAAATATTGATCTCTTCTCCAAGCGATTTATCACCTAAAAAGGATATAGTGCTGTCCCAAAGTATAACAAAAGGATGAAGACAATGTCCTTTTGATAACCATCTAATTTCTATATGTATTAGTAACCGCTTCCTCATTTTCCTTGCAAAGTTCTCGAAACAGGCGATCTTGAAGTGCATTTAATTTGGTGAAGTTTGCAGCTTTCACTACAACAGCAAGAGTGTCATGCCAAAGTTCTTCCAATTTTATTGAAACTAAAGGTTGGCCATAAACTACGCAGTGAATATAAAAAACTTCAGGGCAACATTTTTGAAATGAGCAATGAATCCTCTGTATTTACCCACCATGGCTTCTACACCATCAGTTGCACAGGCAATGATATTTTTAGAGGAATATTATTCTGCTTGAAATAATTCTTGACCTCTTCAAATATTTTTTCACCTTTAGTGCGTCGAGATTTTGAGCAAAACTCATTTTCTCTCTAAGTTGATCGTCATAAAAAAACCTAACATACGTCATCAGAAGGGCTTCATTATTCTCTAAAGTGGATTCATATATTTGCAAAGCAAAACTTCTTGACTTGCAGTTATCGAGCTAGTTGGTTTTGCACATCATCAGTCATTTCATCATGTGCCTTGATATTGACGTGTTACTCAAAGGAATGGTTTGTGTAATTTCATGTGGACTGATACATAACCGATGAAATTACAATAGAAATTGTAGGCAAAGTAAATGTTTCACCATAATGAGACTTGCCAGTTATAGCAACTAACTTAGATATCTAATACTACGCACGTAAACCGTTGTCTACTTTTGTTGACCTTTTATGAAAGTTTTGTTGTATTGTTGTTCTTGATTCGAAATTAACACGAATTGTTTAAAGTAATCCAATGGTGCGTCTTTTGTATCCTTATGTGTTGTTTCCAAACTTTTCCGCAGCTTCAAAGGTTTCATGCTATCATTTGAGTGTAGTCATGCATAGTAGATGTAATGACTAATGTATGTCTTTTGGTGAAATAATAAAACCAAAAGGTTATTATCTTCTACAAATGCATCTTGGAAGAAAGGTAACAAATATAAGGATATAGAGCTATTGTATCCTTTATAATGGCCAACGGCAGAGGATTTCAGCCCGTTGTCATTACTATTATATTAGGTACCTATATTATAACTTCCGGTGCATTGTTTTATTTATTTATTATATTTTAAGATATTATATATAAATACGCTGTGCCTCCCAGGGGTGCCATATGAACCACATTGAGAACTTTTACTTAAGATAACCCCTCTGGTTCGTTATTTCTTTCTGCAATCGATATCAACCATCGGAATGGAACGGAGTCGCCCTAATGTGCATTCACCTACTCCAGGACGTATGTTGAGTTCATTCATTGAACTAACTCGCCTCGAAAATATCCTTTTCAAAAGTAGATGGACCATTTGAAGGGAAATAAATAATTCTAACTTTTCTATTATTTTGTGCCGGTTTCTACCAGAAATTGCGCGAACGGATAGCATGATAATTTTGCACTACTCAATAATAGAAATCTATATACCCAAATAGTACCTCAGTATCTAGCTGTATAAATATTATATGAAGCATTTTTAGGTAGGAATTAATAAGGGTTTTGCTATAGAAAGATCGTTTTACCCTTATCCTCCCTAACTTACCTGTGTAGTTGAATTTATATACAGTGGATTGGAGGTGATTTTTTTTAATGCGGTGAGTTAATAATTTTTATTTAGGATGCTACTATATGAAACTTAATTTTGTGTTTTAGAAATTGCTGCAATCTACTCATGATATTTTATAAATGGTATGTGTAGTATAATCTTGATGTAAAGGGTCTTTTAATTTTGTGAATATAGATTGTAAGTTGCTTTTCTATTTTGGTGTGCTATTTTGATATTGTATTTGTTCAATATTTTTTGAAGGTGTTCTGATTGATTTTTGATATATGGTAGTGGGAGATATTTTGGTTTTTCGTTGTTGTTAGAATTATCTTATTTTATTATTATAATATCTGTGCATTCGTTCTTTAATGATACTATTTATTAGTGGTAGTGGGTAATTATTTTGGATGAGTGTATTTTTGACTATATTAATTGTGTTTGATCTATGTATAGTTTCTGTGAGTTTTATGGCTCTATTGGCAATACGTATGAGAATATTGATTTTATTGTTTATTGGTTGTAATGATATGAAATAAATATCTTCCTGACCATGTTTGCTTTGTATGTATTGCTTTTCCTTTTTCTATGAAAAGCTTGGATGTGTTTATTGTATTTATTAAATTAATTCTGAATTTAGTTAAATTTTTTGGATGGATAGCAAATTAAAAAAAAAATACTGAGGCATTTCCTTAAAATATTCTTTAAAATGTATAATATAGGAATAATTCTCCGAATACGAGTAGATAAACTCAACAAAAGATGTTTACATTTGGTATCGATTACAATGCCCAGTTATTTTATGAATCTAACATATTCCAACATGCTACAATCACAAGCCATTCTATGACATGAATGCCTGTGTAATATTACTTCATCAAAGCCTGAAGCAGAATACGAATCCAATGAAAAAGCAATAGATATGTTTTTTTTTTTATTTAGATAATAAATTGAAATTCAGTCAATCTCTCACCACTGCTATGCCAGTTTTAATTTTAACATGTACAGCATCTCATATGTCGTTATAATATTTAGTTTTAGATATAATAAGTAGCGTAAGATTGTTATTATGGAAAGAATGTCTCAGTGGTTAGAGGCAGTTTGTTTGAAATGCTTCCTGCAGTCATGTTGGTATTTATGAAAATATAGCTCTACCCTTCTTATGAGTTAGAAATATTTTAGATTTTTTGGGAAGAAATCCTTAAAAATATTTTAAATTTATTACCTGTGAGTGTTCTCAACTTACTGTACAGATATATTTCTAGTTAAAAAAATTCGCAGATATCTTTTATTTAAAGAAAATGATCATTTAACTACAGGATTAAGTGCCGATTAAGAACAGCATTCAATTTCTAAGCTAGTGCTTGAATTACTGACCATTAATAAGATATTTCTTTACGGCTGATTTTTCAGAAACAAATATGAAAGAAGCTCACAAACAACTTCTCCGATAATTACAAAGATTTGTAAGTAAAACGTTTTCCAACTTCCGGATGTAAATCAACTTCAACTAACAAGTAGACCGAGATACTATTATAATGTGATAAATAATTTGTAATCAATAGTGCTTTGAATGTATCCAGCTACTCGTTATTTGTAGCTTACTTCACGGAATCATTGGTCTATAAAAGATAAAAGCACTATATTATGCTGCAATGTAGTGGATGTTCCGTATTGTATTATGGTTTGCTATATTGAAATTTACTGGACTGGAATAGTTCAGGAATCGTTAAGTAACAACCGACATACATTGTTATTGAAACTCTTAAGAGTGATATCAAATATAGGATATAACAAGTATAGCATTCAGAATAAATATTGTAAATATGTCCCGGCTACATGATCTCATACTAATCCCAAGTAAATCAAAGCTTGTTCAATTTAGCAAATATCTCGATAGGCCACTTATTTTTGACGATGTTGGTGTACAATTTCGATGTTCGTTAGGGTATCTGAGGAACTATAGAAGAATAGAGAAAACTGATTGTATACTACATTTCTAATAGTTTTTCAGTAAAATGAAAAATTATTTAATTTATTAATGTTTGTTAATTTTTCACTAAAATCTAGTACATAGGTACCGTTCCGGTTAACAGTTATTGAATTATTTGGCTACTGTCATTTATATTAAATCAACTAATTTTAGTATCTGATCTTTTATAAAATTTTATAAATACAATATGAAAACTTTACAAACTTTGGTAAACATGTAATGTCTGTAATTGCCACTTGGACCACGCCCATTTTCTCTTTTGAGCAGGAAAATTACATTTTGGAGGACCAATGGTGTGATAGTAAATTACGTGGTAATTTCAAATAGGATACGCCTTTTAACATTTTTAACTAAAGCTCTATGCATAACGCGCTTGTAATGTAAAGAAAGTGTGTGCTATTATAAAAAATACAAGCCCTTACAGCGCAAAATCAACCGTCCGGTATGCGGAAATTGCAACAGTTTTGCTAGGAAGTGTACCTGCTTACCCAGTAGACAAGTCTGAATCTACACAAGTAAATTCACGCGGAGTTTTAAATTATTCGCAACTACAAAGTAGTTCCGATGTGAATAGTGGGCGTGCCTAAATTTATGCGGGCGTAGGAATAATTGCTTTCGCTTCGCGTAGGAAAAAATGTGAGCCGTTAAATACTGACAGTACAAACTAAGTAATAATATAACATAAATGAATATTATTTAGAAGCTAACAAGAAACCAGATGCAAACAATTTCAGAAAAACTTGAAAACAATCTGTTAAACTACGAATCTTTTAATAAACCACGTCATAAAAGCTACAACAAAAATCATGATGTAGTAACTACTAATGTTATTGGAAGTGTAATTGCTGATTCCAACATTTCAAGGTGACAAATGTAACATGAAACTGGAGTTCCTAGAATTTATGTATTGCAGTTATTTAGAAAACATAAATTCAAACTCTATGAAACTCGAAATGTGTAGCGATTATTTGTAGTAGATTAACAAATGAGTTTTGTAAATAGTGTTTGGACAAAATGTGCATTGCTGAAAACGTCTTTAGTTAGTAACGAGAAAAATGATGTTATATTCTTCAACTCATTTTTCAAGACAAATTGCTGGTGCAAACAAAATGTTGCTGTTGTTTATTGGTTTCAATTAAAACGTGACATTTTCTAATATATATTATGGCCTATAGCAGTGATGGTGAACTTATGGCACGCATGTTAAAGGTGACACGCCAATACATTTTGGGTGACAAGCCGCGTTTACGTATACCCGAGACATTTTGAAACAACTCATCACTGACTTTTGGAAAAAACTAAGGATGAAATGAAGTCGTTGTTTATTTAACGTCGGCCTATTTCCGCTGCTATGACCAATCACCGACTCCAGGGATTAGGCTCCCTCACCTGGGAATTTTACCGATTCCTGTGTTCCAACTGGAATTGGGTTCTTTTACGTGCACTTGGTCTTAATTTTATCTACAATACACGGGACCCAGCGTTTTACGTCCCTCCCGGAGGACGAGCACTACAAAGATTTTTCCGTAATCACAAAAAGCCGACCGCCTCTGGGACTCGAACCCGAGACACCACGATTAGTAGCATATTAATTAGCCATTGAGATACGAGACGGATAGGATGAAAAGAAGGAGTAAATTTCTCACCGGCTACACCGCAATAAGAGTGAATCAAATTCCCTCCTTAAATTTGTAAGAGGCCCTACGAATTTAAAAGCAGCAAGTTTTTACATTGCTCACTCCATAGCTCAGCATGGAAAATACCTCAGTCAAGGAAAATTTATTAAAGAAACTCTTATAATATGTTATATGATCAATAGAGATGATATTTTTAAGCGTATTTCTGATATATCATCAGAATGATATCCGACATTCAGTTTATTTATTAGTTCTATTGCAAGTTAATAAATTTTAACAAGATTCCGTAACTCCTAACCTTGTTTGGTTTTGCTGAATTTTATCACCATCTTAAGTTCAACCCATAAAAGAAAATTCAAATTTCCAATTTTCATATTGAACAATTTAATCTACAACCATCCATTTTCCAAATATGAAGTATAATTTTATTGTGGTTTTGAAAACACAATTTTAATTAAAAGGAGACTTAAATAATCGTAAATATTGTTCGATTTCACAATGAGAGATTTGATAAAGCTAGAAATAAGTACAATAGGGAAAGAAATATGCAAGGTTATTTTAAAAACATTCCGTGACCTACGCATTGATATATCTAATGGTGTACCAGTGACGATAGAAGGTGCACCCGATATGGTGGAAAAAATGTCGGATTTTTGGAATTGTTTATGGAAGCTACTGGACGTCCACATGTGCCTTTTCGTAACAATATCCACTAAGAGGTGTTATGTGCCAAGGCAGGATTCATAGAATTACATGATTTAGTGTCAGTTGTAATAAAACTAGCGAATTTAATAGTGGCTCGACCCCTTTACAGGAAGTTGAATCGACTTACAGTGGACTGCTGATGGTAAAAAATGTGAGGTTGCTGAGCCGAGGAAAAGTGCTTAAACGATTTGTCGATTACTTTGAAGAAACTAAAGTATATATTGAGAATAAGGATTTGGCATAATTTCCTCAGCGCAATGATCGTACGTGGGTAGCATAATGATGTTTTTTACAGATCTCTCTGTTCACATGAATGAATTGAACCTAAAATTACAAGGTTTTGGCAAAAGTATTTACGCTATGTTTGGAAAAATAGAAGAATATTCAAGTAAACTCCTATTTTTTAAAAGAGTTGTTGAAACTAAATCTTATAAATATTTTCCTCGACTAAAAAAGTATTTCGAGAATGTCAGAGCTAATGTGCAAAATGAAATGGAGCCCAAGCTTGTAAAGTACCACCGTATTTTAAACTCGTTATTTGCCCAGATTGTCGAAAGATTGAATCAATTTAGAAGTTTAAAATAGACAATTAAAATAATTACGAAACTGGATGTAGTACTCTTTAGTACTTTGGAATTAAATAATTTCCAATGGATACAAATTGAATTATTGGAGCTGCAGTTTGTAGAGTTTCAAGCTAGAATCTGGACTCGAGTATTTATCGACTTGAGGTTTAAACTTGAGAATCTGGAAAGAAATCGGTTTCTGAATGAAGAGTGCCACTATGAAAAAGAAATTTTGGGTGCCTGAAACGAATACCGCTATTACTAGCACCCTGAAAAATCTACCGAAGGCATTACTCACAATTTTCCCTCTACATACTTTTGTGAGAGTTTATTCCCTGTGTTAAGCAACATACAAAACAACAAAATAAACCGATTTGCAGATGAAGTAAGTATCGGTTGCTTGGGCTTGAAGTGAACGAAGTACCTTCAATTTGAAACATCAATTTTTTGATAAATAAATCTGAAATATTACCCTTTTTTGGGAGGGGCAGGGGTGCTAGGACTGCAAATATCACAAGTAATATTTCTAGATGAGGCACATCACTAGTGTAGTCAATATGCTCGCCATCACTGGTTTATAACATAGTGGTGGAAATCGCATTTAGCAATGACTTCATTAAAACGAGTATTTTATTGTGATTCTAATAATTTTTCAGTTATATAAAAAATTTATTTCATTTACTTTTATTTTTTATAGCCAATTTTATAGATTCAAAAATTTTGGCACGTTTTTCTGTAGTGAATGGTTGAAATGAAAGAAAATAATTTCCAACCATAATATAATATGATATATTAATATTTTGAATGCACCATATAAGTTTATAACAGACATATAAATTTTATACTTTAGTCTAAACGAATTAAAAAAAAAAACAATTATCTAAGGTGTTCAAATTACCTTTCGTTTTGTATATGCAAAACTTCTCCTAACACTGCTTCGATTATTTGCAAAATGAATAATAGATCTTAGAAAACGTAGACGTAAACGTATTGTTCGGACGAAAATAGCTGACTTATTGGAGTTTTTTAATTTGGATCAAAGCGTCACCATAGCTTTCTTCCATGCATTAGTTGGTACGATGAGCCTGTAACACCTCAACATACTCAATGATATATTATAAAAAATATCATCACATCTATATCCTCAACATAATTAACTAATTCAAAACATTTGATAAAAATTATTGTGTCATCAGGAACAATCAAGTCTCAATTTTTCTGTTTTTATTGCAAATAAAACTGTATTACATAATGATTTTTAATATTTTAGATCCAATAATTCGGAGTTTCGTTTCTATAGCTCTTTTAAGAGCATTATCGTACTGTTGTTGTTTTAATTCCGTATACTAGCATATAAGCTATGTGACAGTTATTGATGCAATATTTTTCCGACAGAACATTACTTTTATGCATTTAATGGAAATGGAAATTTATCATGCATTTATGTAATATTTTCAATACGTCTATGTGCCAAATAAAAAATAAGGAAAACACATTTCAAACCTCTACTTACCCTGTAATGTTTCTGTCTATTATACTATCAATAAATGATATTAAAATAGTAGTGTTTTGAATGGAAGAGGTGTATTTCAAACCAATAAACGAGAAATACTTTGAATAACAAAGAAGATGGAATTAATATTGTACAGAAAATACGTTCTTGCGCGCACCATTTTCTTTATTAGTTGTTAACGATATATAATAAGATTTATATCAGCTGAGTAGATTTAGTGCTGACAGGATTCTGAAATACACCAGTATATTTACCAAGAGCAAATAGTAATTGGAATGTTATACTCCTGAAAGTTTGATGCAATAATTATAGAGACAACCAACCCCGTAGATTGATGAGCTCAAGATTTACATTAGGCAATATTCCGAAAGTAGTTTCTATTCAGAGAACTTAGTATAATTAGCAGCGAATGACAGTGATATAATATAAGATATACTGCTTATAATTTATTCAGGTGGTTCAATCTCCTCGCAAGTATCATGACAATATTTAGAATTGAACATAGTGTAATAATTTTACGGGTTAACAAATAACAGTTCAACAAGTTTAAAATGTATTTGTTTTAAAGTGTTTAGTTTACATTAAGCGATGATAAGTTATACAACTCTGTTCTAATTGTTATATTAAATGCAACGCATTCATAGGTCTGTAGGTGTATTGACTTCGACTGCTATCTGATTGTCGTAGCGGTGTTTATATATAGATGCTAGAAGGGGGAAGAGTACTATCTATTATTCGGGATACAGAATTGCTAGTCCCAAACAGGAGCACCTTCAGACTCATGCTTGAAAGGGCAATACGGCCACAGACATCCAGATCATTGACCTTCCCAAAAACAAGGAATTTCTGTTCTTTTTTTGTGGATGTTCAAATAGCGCCGGTTACACGCCAACTGCTGACAACATCCTCGTTTCCAAAGTAGGGAATTCACCAGTTCCTCTCGCCAATCGTTCTTGTCAATAGTCACAGGCTTCAGATTTTTCACAGATCGAATAATAGTAGAATTAGAAGTCCACATCGATCTTGGTACCAGGTTTCCTCGATGGTAAGTGATACAACACAATCTCCACGTTGTAATCCTTGAAGATGACTTCATATTTCGGACTACTACTCAACCCAGTTGGTCGAGTACACATCCAAGCCTTCGAATGGCTAATTTTTGGCAACTTTGCTGTTGGATACTCACTTGCAGCGGAAGAAGATAAGACCACTTGTCTCTGTAGGTTAGCCTCAGATGAGACTTCCATTTCGTGACCAGATAATAAATGAATCTGTCATGATCACCCAATTGCAAAACTTACTGACCATATTCGACTTGGCTATGTAGTTTATCCAGTCTCTGGAATCAGATATTCAGATAAGCTGCCACACAATATGCCCGTGACCTTTCCTGACTGGCACCAAACATACCTCTTTCTTGATTTGTACCCAAGTTGAAATCTAGCTAATGGCCTTCCTCAATATTCAGGAATTATTTCAACCAGTCCTCTGAGTCCTTGACTTTTAATTTCTCTACCAGACGATGGTAAATGTACAACTAAAATCAAATATTCTAAAATTCACATGTATA
This sequence comes from Sperchopsis tessellata, assembly GCA_033557685.1. Lineage (NCBI taxonomy): Eukaryota > Metazoa > Arthropoda > Insecta > Coleoptera > Hydrophilidae > Sperchopsis > Sperchopsis tessellata. The sequence goes on from JAWQRN010000403.1 coordinate 22,842, forward strand.
AGTTATAGAAGCGCCTTGGTAACCATATAGGTTAAAGTATTGGGGCGTTAGCTATGCGACTCCGAGGTTGCCCGGGTTTCAAAAACATATAGTTTTTGGCAATGGCCAAACGGCTACAGTCATTAATTGATAAAAAAATCCTATAACACATACGAGGGATACATTTTAAAATTTTTATGGAACAAACTGTTTTATTACTTTTAAAAATATTCGCCTTTAAGATTTATACACTTTTGCAGACGTTCAAAAAACAGCTTCAACAGCTTCTTGAGGTGAGGATAATCGCTGTCTACGCATTTTTTTGTTTGAAATTTGGCAACAAAAAAAGTCAGGCGATAAATCAGGAGAATATGGGCAATGAGACATTAATTCGATATTTTTTTTCCTTCAAATAGTCAATTGTTTGACGTGCTGTGTGAGAGCTGGCGTTGTCATGATAAAGAATGGTGCGGTCGTTTCCCCTGATTTTGTAGGTGACTTTAGGCAAACAAATTATTGTATACTATTCAGCGTTAACTGTTCTTCGATCCTCTTAAGGAATAGTTGCAACGTGTCCAGTACAACCGAATAAACAAGCGATCATTTTCTTAGAAGTGCTTCGTGAACGAATAACTTTTGTGGTATTCAGCTTATCTTGGAACACCCAAACAGTGAATTGTTGCTTAGTTTCCGGTTCATACGAATATATCCAAGTTAAGTCACCTTTTTTGAGCTTCGGTCAAATTATGCGGAATCCATCTGGAATAGATCTTCTTCACAGTAAAATGTTAACACAAAATCAAATGTACTGCAGTCTTCGATATGCCTCTATCTCACTGTAAGTCACATGCGCATCCTTTTCAATCATGTTACGCACAGCATCGATGTTTTTTTAAATAACAATCCATTTTGGTCGACCTTCGCGAAATTTAACACTGACGGACGCACTACCACGACGAAATTCTGTAAACCAGTTGTAAATAGTCTTTTCTAATGTTTAACTAAGCGATTCTATGTATTGTTATTGAGTTAGTTCTTTACTAATATCGTAAAAAATCATCCAACGAAAACATTCACGTGAAAGTTCAATTTTTTCACAAAATTGCTTTTTTTAAACGCTCACTGTAAACAAACTACTCGATCAATTTCTAATCTACCACTGTTGTCACAAAAGCAAATGTCAAATTTTACGAAAATAGTAATGACACATCTCAATAGCGCCACCTAGTGGTCGTTTGGCAGCACTTGAAAGGCAACTCTCTTATACACATATTCACACACATACACATATGCATACAGACATCGGATATCGATTTTTGCGATTACACAAATTCTCCATACTGTAGTAAGTATAGAACGGTAAAAACCCTACCTTACATTCATCATTTTGACTTTATCCACGCTCGAACACTGTTCTTACAAGTATAGCAATTTTGAAAAGGAATATCGATTTCCAAATTTCAGTGAATTTACACGTCTTGAGGTTTTCTGAATATGGTTAGAGTCATTTTGAATGATGTCTGTTTGTATGTATGTGCCACTGTAAATCTTGAGAGTACGATTGCACAAAAACAATTTTATCAACTAATTTATTATTTAAGAGTTTAGTATTGGTATCATTAATTGATTAGATTTTGGGATATGCAGCTAGAATGGCACTCACTGGGGTACCAATTTAATTTTTCTCTTTTAAATTGAATATTATTTTGGTATGGAATTTTTTCAAACAAAAACATTAAGTAGTGATAATTGCCCAAAGTATGGCGAATGTTTCACAAAAAAAAGGAAAACTATTTTATATATACTATAAATTAATAAATTGACAAGAGCTATTAGAAAATTAATTTAGAAATAACATTGTACAAAATTAGTTTTTCTCTTGTTTCTATAATTCTCTGACTAAAGTTTGTGTTAAATAAGGCTATTGTATGCACTTGTGATGTCTCGATTATCAGTTTTTAATATAGTGAGCAATTTCTTGGTTGTGATAATTTTTTTTATTTATTATTAATATTTATGATATCCCTAATTACAAACATTTAAAATTTATGTGAAAACTACTTAATTAATAAGTTTTTGACAACTATATTCTCAGGAGAGGCCTGATACAAATGGTAAAGGATACAAAGAGAAAATAAATAAACAGAAAAAAAAGAAGAAGTTTGGCAAGCAGCCATTTATCTATTGTTAAAGCTTATATATCAATGATTTTTAAGAAGTTACTCAGTGTAAATAGAAATCAGAATTGAGGCAGATTTTGAGTTGACGGAATACTGTAGATAAATTTATAGTGAGGACTTAAATTAATCTCTCTCTTATCTAAAGAAATGTATTTATAAAAAACAGGAGAACTATCATTTAGTTTTTTAGATTTGTGTATTATATAACTAAGAAACCAACAAGAGTGATACAAATTATTTTTTCATTTTCACTATTGTCACTTTGTGACAGTATGCATGGCATGCGCAAGATAATCAACATTCTTTGATGAAACTCCTGCCATAGATATTCTACCATCTTTCGTCAAAAAGATATTAAAATCTTTCGTAATTTTTTCAACTTCCCCTGGTTTCATTCCGGTGTAACAAAACATTCCAATCTGCTTTGTAATATGATCCCAATTTTTCTTCGAACCTTCTTTTTTAAGATTATCTTTGAGCTTAGCTCTTACAGATATGATACGGTCTGCCATTCCTTTAACTTCTTTCAACCAAATTTGTTTCAAACCTGTATCTCCAAGAACTTCTGTCACTATTCTAGCACCATGCACCGGGGGATTAGAATACATTGGTCTGACAATGATTTTAATTTGTGACATAATCTTACTCACCTCATCTTTGCTATCAGATACAACATGAAAAGCACCAATACGTTCACCATATAATCCCATATTTTTAGCAAAGCTTTGGCAGAGCACCATTTGGTGTCCGTCTTTTGCAAACGTTCTTAGCGCGAAAGCATCGTTCGCAACGTCGCCCGTGGCGAATCCTTGATAAGCCATATCAAAAAATGGAAACAGCTTTTTCTTTTTACAAACTGATGATAGTTCTTTCCATTGTTCTTTTGATGGATCTACGCCAGTTGGATTGTGAGCACAAGCATGAAATAATATGATTGAATTCTCTGGTATTTTACTTATATCTTCGAAACAACCCTTTGCATCAAATCCGCAGCTGGCAGCATCATAATATTTATAGCGCTTTACGTCAAGGCCAGCATGCTTAGCACAAGGGATGTGGTTACCCCATGTGGGTGTGGGCAAAAATACTGTTTTTGTACCTGCCAGGAATTTTGACAAGAATGATGTTGCTAATCGTAGGGCTCCTGTTCCAGATATAGATTGTACAGTTGCATTAAGTCCACCTTGTATAACTGGAGAATCTTCACCAAAAGCAAGAGTAGCTGCAAGTTTGTTAAAGTCACTTAATCCCGATATAGGTAAGTATTCGTGGTTCATTTTCTTCGATCTTATTTTTTCTTCTGCTTTATCGACACAAGATAAGATATAAGGTTTACCGTTGTCATCCCTGTAAGCTCCAACTCCTACATTTACCTTTTTAGGGTCTTTCGATTTCTTGTAAGCTTCAGATACACCTAAAATAGCATCTGGTGGTCCCATCACAACTGATTTAAACCAATGGCTTGTTCGGCTGGCAATGATTCCATGGTTGCTTCTTTTAATTAGTAAAAAATATGATTTCTTGAATCGCATCATTGATACTTAGTAGTATATTTAATGCACTAATGAAAACTTGTCAATTTTGAAGTTAATGTATAAAAATACTGACAATTTTAAATGGTTTTTAGGTATATTTTAAAGAAATACCAATTAATTTAGTGTTGTTTATAAAACTTCAAATAACACTCATAGTTGTTCTATTGTTTTCACGGAAATTTAGTAGTGATTACACACGACTACTAATTTAATAGAAATCAAACCAAAGTAAATAATATGTCTTAAAATCAATTTGTTGCTTTCGTTTGCAAACCACTAAAACGCTAATTCATTTTCAATATTATCCTATTAATGTATACTATTTGAATTTTGCTCCCGGACACACCATTCGTTTAGATAAACGTGGAAGTCTAATACATTTATACTATTGCTTATATTTTTTTAAGTTCATTGTGTTTTGGAGGTACATTTTTGTTGGGTGATATTTTATTTAATTTTTTTGGTATGGAATAAACAATGTATGTATTTGGGGGATGATAAATAGATTTGTGAAAAATTCATTTGGTATTACATTTTATTTTAATCATTACTGGATAAGATACATATGCTTGGTCGTATAATATATTTAAAAAAGTATGATTAATATGTTTGTAGAACAAAGTATGCTAGTTTTGAAAACATTATTTTATCATAGAAAAGTTACTTGTATTATTATAGCATTAAAATATTCGTGAAAGCTACGATGTGATTAGCTACAAGAAAACTGAATATGGAAAGTTAACAGAGTTGAACCTTTGTCTCGTTTTAAATATATTTTTGAAGGTACAAAAACATTTGTGCGGCAGCAAGTTCCAGTAAAAGGCTTGGACATGTTGCGTTAAAGCAGTTGTGAGTTTGATTAATAAACAACAAAGATGCCAACTTTTATACAGTGGCATGGAAGTCTACTTAAGAACAATTATATTAAAAACTGTATATAACGAGGTAACAAGGCTTTCTGTGAGTATAAATAGTATCAGTAAGTATTATGTTGAAAGAGCAAAGAATGAAAAGCTGGCATGGGTACAGAGAGAATATAGGTAGACAAAAATGGTTTTGATCTTTGCTAATAGGATAATTAAATGGGATGTCATTTTGAACCCACAAATTTTCACTGCATATATAAACCTATTCAACAAAAATAAGAATGTCAAAAAATATGACATTTAGAAATAAATATTCCAATATGTACCAAAATTTTTGAAATTAAGACTACAAAAAATGACAATTGGTGATAAACTGTTCATGAAAAGATGGTTTTAGTGTGTGTTGAAGATGTACCATCTTAATTTCAAGTGAACTTTAGGTTCAAGCTATTTCGATGAGGTTCAATATGACCATCAGACTAATTTGTGGAGGCCTGAACTGAATACATGGTGGAAAACTTTCAAATCTAGTTCTGCAGGATCGGTATAAGTAGATATCTATTACAACTAATAAAGTCAGTATTACTGAATAAAGTATAAATATCAATCTTCTCAAATTTTACTGGGACTATTCCATTCAACAAGAATCAATTCAGTTCTGAAGGGCTTTCCAAGACCACAATGGCTAAAATATAATTTTAATATAATACATACTTATGGTATGTTTTTAGGGATCTCAACGTCTACTATACATGGAGAGGCCTATGGATATACAGTCCAAAACTTATAAACAACTTTGGATGAAAAATATCTACGTATTTTGCAAAATTAGTTGTTGATATCTGACAACTGTTGGGTACATAAGGCGTATAAACTGGGCAGATAACCAATGAACGTGAGTTCATAGAACTAAGCTATCTACCTTGCTGCCTTAACTTAGTTTTATTCAAAAATTCCGCATTATAGGGAAACGCGTTTTGTTTCTGATAAAGCAGTTAAATATGTAACTTAATGTTGAAATTGGAACTGTTTCTATCTCCCTGGCACATATATTGCGGACTACGTGAATTCACAGAGTTGAATCTGTCGTTATATTAGTAGCAGAATGCACTGCAAAAGTCATTTCAAAACGCGGGTGAGTGATTCATACGTACGTTTAGCGGAATACCACCGCTTCGTCAGTGAACCTGCTCTCCGCATTATTTGAAAGAGCATTCTACTCCTCGCTCTTTTGATCTTAGATTCTGCGGTAGGCAGTTAGCGAGAGTTATTAAATATTTGTGTACTAATACCAAAATTGCAATTGGCAAATTAGTACACCGTTATTATTTCACGAAGTGCCGCTCGTTTATTTGTAAATTTAAATAAGAGGCTTGCAGTGTATTCTGCTATTAATATAACGACATATGCAACTCTGTTAATTCACGTAGTCCACAATATATGAGCCAGAGAGGTAGAAATATTTCCAATTTCAACATTTAATTTAGCGGATACTTAAGATATTTACATTTACAGTTAAATATGTTTTTGAAAAATAATTTACAGGCTTGTCTAAGTATTTTTCTGAAGCTATAGGCCATAATACGAGATAAATTTCAAATGTAGGATAGCTGTTAATAATACATAAATGAATTTACCCATTAACTGCCAAATTTTGTTTAATGATTATTCTTGAAAATATCTCTTATAAGTTAAAATGCAATTATTTAACTATTTTGTCTTAATAAAAAAAACAAATTTTTAAAAAGTTCCATTTAGGGATTGTAAATTGTAATAATAATGAAGACAAAACACTCAATATTATTTATGCCAATCAATCATACAATCCATATATAAGGCAACAAAATGATATTTTCTGCACTGTTTCCACTTATTCTTTTTACATATTGCATATTCCGTTTGTTTACCTTCTTCGGTCCTTTCTAATAATTGTTCTATACAATCTTTTCTTAGATTTTTGCGAATTCGACGTTGAGCTTTTTTTGTAGACAAATTCGTTCAGCATTTTTTGGATCGGAAATGCTTTTACTAAAATCCAGAAGAGGTATATTGTCATTAATCATACAATAAAGTGCATATGCGTTAACAACAGTCGTATCTAGAAGGTTGATAAAAATTAGAAAATACTATTTTTCACGTCATATGTTGACTCTATGTTTACTTATGTACCCTTCCAATTTGCCAATACCACCCATCTCATTATTGTATTGGGATATACAGTATGGTTATGGTATTTTTATTTGTTTCTTCTCCGCCTTGGACCTTTTACTCTCAACTCTACCTGGTACATCTTTCAGACAGGTATCTTTTAATATATTTTCGTCAATATCTTCTTCAACTGATATTATTTGAACTTTGTCAGGCGGATGTTCAACTACATTTATAACATCATCCGAATCTTCATCACCGAAGAAACTGGGATCGTTTATTACGTCTTCAAGTAGAGAAAGCGACAAAAGGTTGCTATCTAACATTATTAAAAACATATAGTTGATAGAAGAAAGATTAAAAATTATGAGGACAAAATCTACAATTTCAAATAATTAAACTATATACAATGTATGCAAATATCAGGCAGTAATTCTCGGCATTTGCAGTTTTTCCTAATTCCCGCTATAACAATGTATTATTAATTTTTTCATGACAAATATTCTGTATTATGTCTGAAATTTTGCTATGTAATATTATATAATTAGTTTCCATAATCTATAATTTACAAGTGATTTAAATTCTAACCGCAAACCTTGAGAGCAATTGCATAATATACTACATGTAAATAT